>JAYMFU010057668.1:0-12289 GCA_036784835.1 Phaeophila floridearum
GGGCGAGTCACAATCGTGTCGAAAAGTCTGAACTGCAGAAATGTCCAAAATCTGTATCACTTGGCCGAAATGGAATCCACGGTGGCTGCGGAAGCGGCATCTGATTCTCTCCCGAGAACACGGAGATACCACACCTCAGCCCGGGAACAGCACACATCAGCCCGGAGATACCACACATCAGCTTCGTGCGAACAGCGGTGCATGTGTGGTATCTACGAGATAGAGACGTGTACTCGTCAACGTACTCGTGCTGCATGGGAGCAGCAGCGGCTCGACCAACCGTCTCGACTGTTGTCTAGATAGGTCTAGCGCTGAGTCAGACAACCGGATCCAACCACAGGGCGGAGACAGCCGAAAGGCGCGCGTTGCAAGGCTCCACGGCCGCGTCCCCCCGGCATCCCGTGACAATTCCCTGCCGGGCACTGTGCGCTGAACCACACAAGGTGACCCGAGGCTGCAACATAGGGTTGGCCAGCGGGCGAGCCAACTGAAGCGGCCGTGAATCTGCAGGCGTTACAACAGCTGAGGTGTGCGACACGTGGTGGTAGTTTCACGCGGCGCTGCGGCGCGGTTCCGCAGGTGCGGTTCCGCTGCACCTGCGCCATGCGCTTTTAACATCCGGAAACCGAAGATCGTGTTACATCACGCGGTAGACGCTGCAGCTCGAAGGGCACGTTTGTTGGGCGCAAGCCATCCACTAGGATCTAGGTGCACAGGTCATGCGGCAGCGGTCGTGTACCCATGTACATATCCTGGATACCCTGGTGACTATCCCCCCGCGATAGTCGCTGCTATCCCCCCGCGATAGGGCCAGCAGCGGTGGGCCACTGCAGAGTGTTGCTGCAGTTGCCTGTTCGATGCGCGAGGGGGGTTCATGGCTGCACGGATGGTGCCGCAGCGCGAGATCGTAGCCGCAAAGTTCAGAACCCGCACACTCCAACGGACGGATTCTCAACGATTCGCAGCCGCAGGGATATTGGAGGCCAGGTTATGAGCGCCTGGTCACAGCGGGACTTGTCACCACCTCACGGCGCAAAGCTGAGGCTGATGTAATAGTTGCCTTGCCTCGGCCAGCTGCCGTTGCATTCAGTGTCACGACATCCTCGCTCGGCCGTACGACGCAACAAGATACGTGTCTGCAACCCCACGGCTGCAGTCTCGTGTTGCTCCGCTAAGCTCTCGCCCCGTGCTTACAACTTCGTGTATCCTCCAGCGCCGCGGTCCACGCGACTCGGCCCGCGTTCTGCTCATCTTGCCGCCTATGTGCTGCGTTTCTAAAGGACGCTTCAAAGGTGTTCGCAAAGCCGGAGGTTGCGCCCCGAACGTACGTGTCTCTGCGTGTAATGCGGCTGCGAGCCCGGACTCTACGAAGTGTATCTGATGTTGTTTCGATAGGACGTGTGCACACGCCTAGTCAAGAACCTCGCCGATCTCGTGGCATTGACCATGACGCGGGGAAACGCGAGAGCGGGAAACGGTTTTTCCGAAAACCCCTTCGGAAGGGGCCCTTCCTAAGTGCGTTGATCAATGGGAAGGGTTTTGTCGTATCACGAACGCATGGTAAGACCATTCGATACTGCGATCCATGTCTGGGTTCATTGTCCATCAAAGAATCGACGCCCAGGGGGGCGATTTTACTGCATGACCAATTACGCGCGAACTTTGTGTCACCGCGGTCTTTGACTGGCGGTCAACCAGCACGCAGGCCTGAAACGGTCAAGAGCCAGCAGCTCGCAATCCAGGGAAATAGGCATTAAGAAGTGTGCTTTTTACCGACTTGCGGAGCATAGTTGGCGAAGCGCAGGTTGCGTTGAACATGTGAATGGTGCTCGTTGCATGCATGCGGTCATGTGCACGGCGTGCCGCGGCAGCCGCTCTGCAACTGTCAACTTCATGCGTCTTGGCGCATGACGCGTAAGTTGCAAGGCCTTGTAGTCACGCACAAGACGCACTCCAACCCACCTCTTCGCCGAGCAACCCATTCTTTCGCCCGAAGCATAGTTTCCCAGCGCCTTGTTTCAAATTCTGTTAGCGTGCGAGACACACAATAGGACACAGGATACCGATCGTGATCTGCGACGGTCTGTCCCATCCGGCAAACACGCAGGCAATGAGCCGCTTTAATTCGCGACGGTCATGACGCTTCGGCCCATCTCAGCGATGCGATGCAGCACTGCGACAATTGCCAATTGCTTCAAATTAAGGCGGTCTTCTCCCACTGCCCTCAACGACCGAGGGTCAGCCGAGATAGGCAGGTCTTGATCGGATATCGCCAACGGGGCTAGGGTGGTTGCTTGTGGCTGACAGCTCTCCCCCGTATATCCAAGTTACCCACCTGCATTGCGCCGAGCTGGTTATGGTGTGCGACTGGCAGCTGTTCAGGACCCAGCAAATCCCAGCAGACAGCAAGCCGGCGCTGCATGGAGGCTCTTGACACTACAATTCGAGCTCCGGGTGCGGCCAGTACGCTGCAGGTATAGTGCGCACGGCCGTGCACGCGACCCCCGCGCGCTCCCGTTCCCCCGCCAAATAGGCCCTGCGCCGACCATGCCAGCACAGTCGAATCAACACCGGCACGCAAGGCCCTCAGGAGTAGTGTGGTGCCGTTTGCATCGGTGCTTGGGGCTGCTGCTCGCCTGGCCCACAGGCGCCACCGCGCTTATCACGCCGGTGCGTCACTCCTGTTGGCCTAATTCGCCTTCGCCTAATTCGTGTTACATCCCGCACGTCGATACACAACCCAGTTGAGGTGCATTCACTTGCAGTGTTAGGCCGAGTGCGTGCGTCCGCGGCACGTACTGCTCGTTGCAATTGGTCTGCGCGACAGTCCTGGGCCCTCGGGTCCCGGCCACTATCTCGACACGTACCCGGAGGTCCTAGTGCACAAGCACCTCTAGATCTAGGTTGCGTGTCGCGCCTTGCTGTTCCCTTGGGTATGTCTCGCGTTCGATTTGCAGCGGCTGCCGGTTCTCGTGCAGCTGTCGTTTCTCTGGGTTGCTTCTCGTGTTTCTGGTGGTTACTTGAACTGCCATCGGTTGAGTTTTCCTGTAGGTGTGCAGACAGCGAATTGCATTCATAATAGTGTTTTCAATGTAACTGCTTCTTAGCGGATTCCTGTTTGCCTTTCTGTTACTGTTTCTGCTCCACCCCCCTCATTGCATGCATGTCAGCGCCCTCTGCGGTTCTCACTCACGTGCATGTATCAATGCACCAGCTAGGTATAATATGAACAGTTTTAAAACGACCCAGCTCGACCCTGGTGGCTTAGACAGGCTGTGGTGTCAAGTATATGTCCCAATGCCAGTCTGTTGTTGATGTGTGGCCTTCCTTGTGTCTCCTTGTTCCAATCGGCGAAACTTGTTGATAGCCTGATACACTGAGTTGGCAATAATACTCTCCAGACACTTCTCCTGACACTGAAGTAAAATTGCTGATGTGCTAGTCTTGGCTGTGCACTTACGCTGGCTGTGTGCTGCAGCTTTTTGGGTCCCCAGAGCCCTCTGCCAGTTTCATAGCTAACTAGGCGTTGGAGATGAACTGCAGGTGGTCACACCGGAAATGAGGGAAGCTGGGACTGGACAGCAAAGCGACGGTTGCGAGCTGAGCAACTGTGAGAAGCAGGAGCGGTTCACTTGCTACAGAGCTTGTGAGAAGTGGATACTTGCAGATTCTACTGGCTTGCATGAGTTCGCCTCAGATGTGAATGGGAGAAGCGAGCTGTGGAGCAATGGGTTGCATTCGTGGATGTGGTTGAACCTGGAATTAGAGGCTCGGGATCAGAGCATGGCTGTCTGGCAGCAGAATATTGAGGTGTGCGTATGAGCGTATTCGCTGAGCATGTGATATGTGCTGGGGTGCATGTCCATACGTAAGACTTTTCGCGCCTGTGCCGAGGTGCCTGCGCAAGAACCTAGGCTTGCCTGTGAACTGTTGCAGGCATACATGGTGACTTCGTTCTTGGGTAAACATCTGCATGAGCAACTGTGTGTACTTGAAGGCGCGTTGTTGCACTGCTCTGGTCTCTGATGGCTGCGTATCTAACGGGGTGTTACGGGTATCTAACGGGCCCTTGCCTGGTTATTGCCTGAAGTAGCCATGCAACCATGGCGTCTGGCACTGTTGATAACGTCTGCAGGTCTCCATGATTGAAGGGTCAGGGTCTTCGTCTGTGCTGGGCGGGACTGGGACCCGTTTTCACCCCAGCATTGCAAGCTTGCCTGGCAGTGAAATTTCAGGCAACATCAGAGTGGGGAAGGCAGACATGCCCGGCTACATTCCGCCTGCCTTGGAGCGGCCACTGACGCTGGTGGCACACTACGGCGACCAGCATATTGCCATGTGTGAGCTGTCCGGATGTGGTTCCGCGGTGCTCACGGATGCTGTGAGGCACGTCGTGAAGGAGCATTGCCACAGCAGTGACATGCTGATCGCGACCATCTCGACTGTTTCTGTGGGTATGCTTTGGCTGTATTGGCATGGAGAGCAGTGCGTGCATGGACTGCATGTCCACACGTCTCGCAACGGCAATGATTCATGGCAATTGTTAACTCTGGTGCATAAATCAGATTTGTTCAAGCAGCTTAAGAGCTAGTTGGTTTCGTGGGCAAGCACAGCATACAAGCACAGTAGTTGCATACACAGCTGAGCATGGCAGCATCCGCTATGGCATGCGGCTGGGGGAGGTGCCGGGCTTGCGTGCTAAACACAGCAATTACCTGGACTCCCATCCTTAGTTCCTGGAACGTTCTTTCATGCGCCCCCCTCTCACAGTCAGTGAGCAGCTTGGACCGACATATGTTAATGGTGGAACCCACGTAGTCCATGCATTGTGTGCATGCATGCGGTACATTGTGCATGCATGCATTACATTACCACCACAACCAGTGCTACCAAGCTCATCCGTGTCTCCTCATCTTGTCCGTGCACCTGGGTGCCCCAGGAAAACAGAGTTTTTCTGCATCAGCTGTATCTCATTGCTGCTGTACAGTTGTAGGCCTGGCCGTATTGGGTATGCTGGCTGTGCTGGTCCTCCTACGCCGCTGCACACGCCAGCAGACAGGTGTGGACATGGATCAGGATCCCAACGGAACCAGAGGTGCCAGCTGCCCGCACTTGCTGCGCCCAGCGGATACGCGCGTCTCACCCATGCCCCGAACTTATGGGACCACCGAGCTCATGCCGGCTGACTACAACCCTCGAGGCGGTGCCCTCTCTGTGCTCAGCTCCACGTTGACCACGGAGAGAGACACCGGTGATTGTGGGTCCCCGCGAGGGCCCCCCCTGGAGGAGCCGGTGGATTGGTCCATGCACGGTGGCTGCGGAGAGAAACCGCCGCTGCTGTACGACGGAGCCCACCGGTCCCTGGTGCCGAATACACGATCAGCTTGGTCCGTTCCTGTTGAGTCGAGCTGCGGGTCGAAGACTGGTTGCAGACAGCAAACAACGACAACGATATCGAGCCTAGGTGGCTTGGTGCGCTTGCTCATGTTCCTGGTGTCCACGCTTCCTGGTGTCCATGCATTGCGTTCGTTGCCCCATGCAATTTAAATTCACTGTGTGCTTACGTGATGTGTTTTCCCATGCAGGCTTCGCCATCTGAGCTGATCGTGCACTGTTATGCATGCATGTGCATCTGAGCTGAGCGTACGTTGTTATGCATGCATGTGCATGCATTGCAAGTGCACACTGCGCGCGGCTCTTGTTGCCAGTGCCACAGACTTTCCTGAGCCAGCCCCTTGTGGTACGTGTGGAGAGTGTTCATGATACCTGTGCACACTTCTGGAGTGTTATCGCGATTGCGTAGCACAGTGTGTACGCAGGTGACAGTGTGTGCAAGCAGTATGCTGCAGACACGCCATTGTCACCAGCTGGATGGTGTGCAGAGTGATGCAACCTTAAATGACCGAAGCTTTCACTGCCACACTCAAGCCAGAGAGTCAACACGGGCAACGTGCTTGGAGAACGTTGAGGAGTTGGAACGGATTCATGACATGGTGGATCACATCGCAGCACAGAGGCCTGTGTTCTTCAAAAAATACTTGTGCGCTTCTGGTTCAGGCGTACCTCACAGGTTTTGACTGTGCACAGCGCTGTGTTGTAGAGTGTATGGATGGCCATGGGTTTTAATACGAGTTTTCATCAAGGTTAGCTGCTCCAAGGTGATTGGGTAGCGGTGCATGTGGCAGTGGGCATGCGAGTGCCTGCGCACACATCGGCACCAATGGCTTACGACTGTGTTATGACTTGAGTACACGTAGTGTACATATCCATGTTGTGACGAGGGCCTTGCACTTGTCACCTCCCTTTGTCAACTGACACGATCGTGAGCATGCAGCTGTTGTGGCACACTGCTGGTAAGCCGTTGTGCAGTCATGCACAGTTGGTTCGTGGAGATGTGCGTCATGCATGCAACAATTCAGAGTGTTACAGGCACAAGCGTGCTGCGCCCATGCACAGCACGTGTTGCATGCTCTGACGACCATTGTGCCCACCAGTGACTACCCTTGCCGCGAACGGTCATGACCCACATACCAGTGACTGTGGGGTTGTTTCAGGCTTCTTGCAGGCGAGGAGAATCGCCGAGAGGGGGGCAATAGCGTTGTCGTCTTTGCGAACCATCACCCATCGTCCATCCATTGTGGCCCCCAGACGGACGGGAGCACTGACGGTCCCCAGTATGCCATCAAGTTCTTTGCATCCAAGGAGCTCTTCAATAGAGAGCTCGAGCTGTACCATGATCTGGACCTCATGCACATGATGCCTCGGATGTTTGGCTGCTATGGCAACGACGTCACCGACCGAGAGGAGGACGTGCTGTCCGCCGTGCACCGCTGGGCCGGCAACTCCGTCGTACCGCCTTTTATTGTGATGGAGAAGGGCGAGAGCTTTGAGGATTATTGCCGACGGGGAGCAGGCGACAGCCGCTCGTACCTGCCAGTGCGCTGCTGGGGCCTGTCAGACACTGCAGTCAATTTAGTCCGCACCTGCATGTCGTCTGGGGTTTCAATGATGCTTTGCATGCACCCTGCCAATGTTGTGTGGTTTTTGATATGTAAGATGGTGCTGCACAAGCTCGGACTGCACCTGAGTGCGCTGAGTTTGTTGACAATCTTAATGGCTGTATGTGTGCGACACAGAAAAGTATCGATGCGTAGAGACAATGCTGTTGTGGCGGCCGACGCATGGGCTGATTGAAGCGATTTTGCGCGCACATGCATGCATCCGCTTCCTCTGCATGGCGCCCCTAGGAGCGCAGGAGCATTTCTCACTTGCCGAGATTACAAACATCAGCGATACAATTTGGACAGGCGAGCTGCAGCTGCTGTGTTGCACTGTGAGGTCACTTCCCACCACATGGCTTTGGCTGACTGTCAGTACCGCATCTGTTTGACGATCTGTGCAAACTTTTTTGGGTTCAGTCAGCGATGAAAGCGTCTCAGTTGTGTTCGACATTGAAGCTGATGATGCAAGACACGCGCTGGACATCGATGTCAGTGGGGGGTGGCAGAAGTCCCTTGACGCAGTAGGGCTGCAGGTGATCATCGACATCGCTGTAAAGCTCAGGGATCTCCAGTGTGTTGGCTATGCCCACGGAGACATCAAGCCCTCCAACATAATCCTCACACGTGGCGGAGGCTGGAAACTCATTGACTTCGCGAGCTGCCGCAAGATCGGCGAGCGGAGCCGCATCTCCTGTACGTTGGCCTGGGCAGCGCCCGAGGTAATTGAGAAGCTGCGCCAGGGCAACTCGACCATGACGACCAGTGACAAGCCGGACGTCTGGTCCCTGGGCATGATGATATGGGTCATGCTGACCGGGATGGATCCTTGGGAAGACCTGGAAATGCTTTCGAAAAGCACTGTGCACTTCCAGCGCATGGTGCGTGTCCACTGGGGTGTCAGCCTTTGAACTGTGTGATTTCGTGTCCCGCATGTCTTGGCCAACTGGCAGTGCATGGTCATGACAATTTGGTTCTATTGCATAGATTTTGTTCTGGTATCTGGTATGTTTGCTTGGTTCTTGTTTGAGGCCAGGGTGAACGGCGCGCACCCAGCGAGTGTCGGCTGGTGTACACAGTGTTTGAATTCGTTCATGCACGTGCATGTATGCGCTTTGCCTGTAGCCGTCTGCCCGTTTTTGTACGTCTTGTATGTCTGCACTGTTCTGCACTGTTCTGGTGATTGCATGGGTGTGCATGCAACCCTGAGCAGCATTCCTGTTGGCGCACGTGCGTGTGCGCGCGCGCGAAGTGTGTGCACAAGCCCGAATGCAAGATCTGTGCAGCAGGTCTGGCACAATTTGGACAGCTGGCTGTGGAGCGTCACGTACATGATACCGAACTCCCCACACTCACCATCTTCGCACTCATGGACCTCGAAGGCGACGAGGTCGAACACAACAGATGCAGGCAACGGATCAAAAATCACTGCATGCACCTCGTTATCAAACACGAATGGGTCATCCGGCGCTCTAGATCCGGAACTTGTTACTCTGGATGCGGTCATTACCATAACGAGTGGTCATGCACAACGATAGCAGCATGGACTCAATTCAACGCGTTACAGCACATGCGACAATTAAACTCTCGCAACAGAACCACGGTTGGGTTCTTGCCGAGCACGACGAGCTCGAGCATTTGGATCAGATGGACAGTTTGGAGGCCGCCGCGGGCGCACCCTGCTGATGGACTCGCAGATTCCGGCCAGAATTCCGGCGTTGATGTTGAACAGGTCGTCGCGGGTCATGCCCGGCTTGCGCGGAATACCCGCGGGGATGATAACCAGGTTGCAGCCCTTGAGCGCAGTGTCAATGGTCTCCGTCTCCTCCTTGTCCTTCGGCGCGTACGCGGTCACCTTGCAGGACGTGTTGGCATGACTCAGGTCGACACCCACACCTGCATGCGACGCCTTGTCGCAGCCGCGAACTCCGGCTCGGGGACGACCCTCATGTCACTGCTTGTACGCCAATTCGTGTAACGTGTACGCTGGCGGCACTCGTGGTGTGAGCACCGGGTTCGCTGTCGCCCCTGGTGGCTGTTGGTGGGGAGGCGAAGCAACGGTGGCCAGTTCTCACGCGAGCGCGATTTGACCGAGTGCAACGGGCATGCGGAGCGCCATGCAGGCCGGAATATCAGGGGGAATGGGGTACGGTGCAGCGAGCAGTACAACGCACCTGGCGTGAGGGGCGCGACGTCGAAGAGGCTCAGTTCGGTGACGTAAGGGGAGAGCTTGAGCAGCAGCGCTAGGGGCTGGCCGATGCCGCCCGCGGCGCCAACAACGCCGACCTTGAGGTCCTTATCACCGAACATCAGCCGCCCGGCTGCCCGGATGGGCCCGCCCGCGGCATCGATGACTCCCGAAAGCATTTCCGCCATGGTGACCTGGCTGCGTTGACTGCCGGGGCTGATGCAAAGCTCGCAGAATTGAGACCGCCCGCGCGCTCACAGCCAGTTCCCAATCCCTTAAATCGCAATGGGCCGTACAGTTCAACTCGTTGGCCATGGCGCGGTCGCTGGACGGTGCTGCAGCATGCAAGGACAGACGACAGAAACAGCCTGCCAAGCCCCGGCAAGCCGCACCAGAGCGGCCACGACACACAAGACCTGTTGTTCTGTATATACCACGCGGGTGCACGCGCAAGCGGCTGGGTAGTCGACGTGTGGGTAAGGGGCCAGATGCCGGCTCCCGTGCCCACACGAGTGGCATAGACAACATCGCTGGCATCTTAGAACGACAGCCGATCAGCACCGCGACATGTTACGCGCTGTGTGCACTAGCGTGTGTGCTCTTTGCGTGTAGACGCGCAGATTACGCCACGGTGCATGTGCCACGCCCAGCCGACTCATCAGCCGGCGCATTACCATACGCCTCACGAACACCCGCCCATCCGCACGCAGCCACACTGACACGCAGCAGGGGACTCAACCTGGCCGCGCACGGCAGCGCCTGCACGCACGCCGTTCCGGCTACCCATGCCAGCACTGCGGCGGCGAGAGTGCGACGCCGATACGCTTGGAGCGCAGCATCCCCGCCCGCTCGGCGCCAAGGTGGGAGCTTTGCCGGACCGAGTAAGGAAAGAGGCACACCGCTGGGTTTGCGCGGACGTATCTTGCAGGTATTAAACGCCGCCGCAGTCATGTTGCAGCAGATGGATTACCTACACGCGAGCGTCCCCTTCGACTGACGTGCGACGTTTGGCAGACAAGCTTCAGCTGCCGGCCACGCCCTGATTCTACGTTTGTGGTGCGGACGTGAATTGCCGGCAGCGGGGGGCGCGCAGCAACGCAGCGCGCATGCTGGAAACAACGCGCTGTTTCCAGCAGCAGTGACAACACGACAGACATACATGGATATTGACGGCAGCGCCTGCGCAACAGGCGGGAATACGGCACGAAGTTGCATAATGTCTGCACGCAACGTGGCGTGCGCTTCTCAGAGCTGGCCTAGCCAGCCCAGTCCACGGAGTAGATTCTAGGGAGATACCTACAGCGTCCTGGTTCCAAGTCCTTGCTCGTAGGGAGGCTATCCTGAAACACAATTCACCACGCGTCCAAGCTTGTGCTGAACATCAGCCTGCTGTAGCTACACACGAAGCCAACTCGGCCCGGGTTGAAGGCAATGGGAAAGGTGCAGGTTGACACCAGATGACGCCTATTCGACATATCGCAGGAGCGGAGCGTTTAAAACGCGAGGTCAAACGAATCGAACCTTCGTAGCTGCGCGGTTCGCATTGACGACCCGAGTTGTTATGCATGATGAGCATGCAAAACTGGCATCAGCGCAAATCATAGTTCATATGTCTCAGGCTGATTCAACCCAAAAGACCATGAGATACCTGGCATGGCCTCAGGCATGCCTATGCTGTAGGCCTTTGGTGGTGTCCACGGCGTATGGCACCTAGCATGGTGGCAGGAGGACAACTGCAGACCTTGGCTGTGCAGTTGGCCTCCTACTCCCTGGATCTGGCCACGTCAGTGACGCGATAAACGCCGCCATCCATGCTCAATCTTGCCGCTTCCGCTGGCTGCTCCGTCTCGATCATGGCAAAAACAGCAACAGCAGTCAAACAACAGTCAAACAGCAGTCAAACCGTGTAAGCAGCACGATGATTTGTCACGAACCAGCCTCAAGCAAACTGTGAAACGGCACGGGGATATCCACAAGTTCCGGGAGCAAGGTGAATTGAACAGGTCAATGGCCGGCCCTGAAGCAGCTTACTTTGCGCTGTTTACAACTGGGGTGTGTACTGATGGGGCGACGCTACTTGCTCTTTCGGCACGGCGCCCTACTCTAGAGCCAATGCTCTTAGACCATGGTGCAGGCACTTGTACTGTCAGCCTGGCGTCTGTCGTGCCTTCCTGTACGGCAAGTTTGGCAATTCCCACGCCAACCCATGGAACGCACAGTTTTGCGACCGCATGCAGGTGGTTTGGCTTGGAACGCTTACAGTCGCCAGTGAGGCAACTTACGGAGTGAACCTACGCCAGACATCAAGCCGCTGCTACCCAGGCGCTGAGTGTTGAATGTCACCAAACAGTTTCCTGCGAAACAATGCTGGTACACCCTGTCTGTTTGCCAAATCGACACAACCTGGCCAGCAGTTTGAATCAGCTGCAAATGTATTTGATATTTCAAAGACTATTGAGCAGGTCACCAGTACACCTTCATGTGCTATGCTGACCTCGAGGCATCCAGGACAAGGAACAGATGTTGCTGTATGTCTTCGCGCAGTGGGATCAGGTGTTGTCAGCCGGATGAATTGCAGGCGCACGGGCAAGCCTTGGAATGCATAGAAGAATGTTGGAAGTCCCTTGGTGATCAGCCCCTGAAGGATGGGTCTTGCGGAGGGCCACAGCGTCTGTCATGGCAGGCATGTTATATTTTTGGCATCTAAAGCAGCAAACCTTAGGAGGAGATTGCATTGCCGGAATCACATGTCGTTGCATGGTTGTGTTGGCCTGATTGGAAGCTGCAGTGGTAAGGCAGGCATATGCTGCACGAGGCAAACTTGGCGGGATTCAAGTGCTGTGGTATAGGGAATGTAACACAGATGGCAAACGAGAAAGTCCTTGGTCCGTCAGGGTACGGATCCGACACTGACAAGTTATGCAGCCAGCAGCCGATGCCAGCTGCATCCACCATTACAGTACCTGTGTGGTTGAACTAATAGCTGCATGGCTGTGTGTGGCTGTGTGGCTGTGTGGCTGTGTGGCTGTGTGGCTGTGTGTGTGTGTGTGTGTGTGTGTGTGTGTGTGTGTGTGTGTGTGTGTGTGTGTGTGTGTGTGTGTGT
>JAYMFU010057778.1:0-12288 GCA_036784835.1 Phaeophila floridearum
CCACCCCACCCCACCAGCGCAACTGTTGCTGCACATGGCTGGACACTGCCTTTTCAATCAAGGTCTCGATGTTCACAGCCGGACAAACCCCAAACAGACTGGCGGGCATGATCACTCTTTGACTGGCAGCCTCGCGAGCGCCTGACTACGTGTAGCTACGAGGTGATTTGCGGCGCAGGTTCGTCGTCATGACGCTGCACGAAACCGCTCTGACACATCATGACGCATCTTCGTCGTCGTCGTGCGTCATGACGTGCCAACAGTCAACGTTGCACGGCTGCCAGACCTTGCAAGAACGCACAACACCAGGACACAGCCAGCAGAGGTATGCACTGCTGGGCACACACCGCGAAGCCCGTACGGGAACACAGAGCAGACACGAACAGGCCCAGTGCCAGCGAGACGTGCACACGACCGCGCACCTGCTTCAGGTACGCCGCGCGAGAAAACTCGCCGCGCCGCCGCCGCCACTGCGCCGCCAGGCGCGCCAGCGCGGGGTCTGCCAGATCGAGCGTCATCTCCAGATACATCAGCGCCAGCTCGAGACCCTCCTGCGCCGTCGCGACCACCAGCCGCGCAGCCTCGTACAGGTGCTCGAGCAGCTCCAACCACCGGCTGCTCTCCGCGCTGGAGGAGACCTGCAGCCGCTTGAACGCGTACTCACCCCACGTGAACATGCGGTTCGCCTTCTTACCGGGAATCGCCGCTGTGGCGTGGAAGAGCGGCGATTGGAAGGAGCTGTCGGCCTCCGCGGCGCCGCGCTCGCAGGCCTGGATGGTGTCGAACAGCAGCAGCGTTAGCTCGTCTAACGGCGGCACGCTCCGCGAACCCACCAGCCGCAGTATGGTGTCCAGCTTCAAATGCTGCGGCCCGGGAATGAAGAGGCCGCGGTCCGCACGACCGATCACGTTCGGCTGTCCGCTGCCACCAGGCCGCTCGCCGCCGCAGGCGATGCCGTTCGCTCCAGCAAACTGCAACGGGACGGACACCGCACCGCCGTCAGCCGCGCGCACGGCCGCTGCGTCGTGCACCTCCCACGACGCAGCATGTGTCGCAGCTTGTGTCGCAATAGGCGGCTGCGCCGGACAGTGCGCAGTGAACGCAGGTAGAGCTGCGTGCGGCGGCGGCTCTGCACGTACCGACGCGTCTGCCGCCCCTCCTGCACCAAAGCGGTCGCAGAGTGCGCTGGCAGGGGCGCCAACGGCTGCAGATTGCGATGCCCCCCGCTCCCAACCTCCTCTGTCGCACGGTTGTATGGGGTTTTCAGCTGCACCGGCGCCAGCGGCGTGGGTGCCAGCAGCATGGACCCAGGGGGGGAACGCATCACCCGGCGGCTTCGCCACGACCATACCAGCAGGCCCGCACTCTGCATGCAATGCTGCTGCCTCAGTAGGGTGCGTCGGGTGGTCGTTGCAGGAGCCCATCCCGAAGTCGTTCTTGTGCGCACCATCCACATCCACCCGGTACCAGCTTGTGCTTGGAAGGCCGAGCGCAGAACACAGCGCATCAGTATCGTGTGCAAGCTCCCCTGCAGGCACACGCTTGTCATTGCCCGGGGGAATGCTTCATACCTGGGGCAATTCTTGATTGCGGCCGCGCCATGGGAGCACATGGCTGCGTGCAGGCGCTCCTGTGGAGATTCCAGACCCACACATGAGCTCAGGAGGTGGGACAGAGTAGCAAGCGTTACCGAGCCCCTGTCCGTGGCCTTTATCAGAAAAGTCAGCCTACCAGTGCACATTGCACAGAAACGCAGACAGCAGTGTACCACAGAGCATGTTGTCGAGCGAAGAGGCATCAAACAAGATGCTGACGTCATGGAAAAACACTTAGGTTGGTCCGACGCTTGTGGCAATATTGGCATCACAGAATGCCAAGTACTCACCCAGTCACATAAAACTGGCAAACGGGTGTTGTGGAATCGCGCCTGGGTTGGACGTCAGGCCGAGGACCTTTGGCCGGGCGTTGGGAGGCAATTGCTGCAGCAGGGAAGCAATCATGCTGTAGGGGTGCCTCTGGATGACGTGATGAACCTCTTCCAACACGAGGAGGCCAAAGTTATGGAGGGCGAACGGGCCGGGGGTGGACGCGGCGAGGGCGAGGTAGTCCGTGGCAGTGGCTACCAGGGCATCGAAGCCACTAGAGCTCATGGCTGCGAGGTTGCCTGGGTGCGTTGCTACCCGGAGGCAGGTCTCCACGGCCAGCATGTGTGCGTGTCTGTCCACTAGCGGTTGGCTGGGCACGAGGAGGAGGACGGGGCGGTCGGTCACAGCCCAGGCCGTGGCCGCAGCCGCGGCCCCAATGAGGTTGGTGCCGGGGCCACGGGGGTCGCCGGGCAGCGACACAACGGTGCTGCCCTTGTCCACTTGTTGGACGGCCTTGTAGTGGTGACGGGGCAGCGGCGTCTGCACGACAGGAGGAGATGCGCGATGTGGGGCTAGCGCAGTGCTCAATGAACAATGAAAGCGCAGCATGTGGGGTGGAGGGGCTGATGACGTGGCGGTCGATGACGCATCGTGACGTGGCAGAGTGAGTTACTAAGCAACAACAGTCAGTCGTTTTCACCTGGTGCGCAGTGCCTGTACCCCATCCCCCCTTTCCGCAGCAAACTCATACTGTTGCCAGTGTTCACGCTTCCAATGAATCCGAAACGGAGTGAAGTCACGGAAACACGGGCCGGGCTATTGACCAGCGCTCGTACAGCTCACGACACGTTGCAACTCGTTGAACTCATCGTGCACGCCCGGGCGTGCCCACCGAAGAACACGTACCTGTGTGACGAAGACTTCATGCATCCTGACGCGCGCGTGACGCGTGTACCGCTCTAGGGAGTGCTGGAGCGAAGGGCCGGGCGGCAGACAGAGCGTGCCGACTCACCCGCACCCCGGCTTGCGCGCGCCGCGCGCTCTCATTCCTCGCGCGTGCGCGCAACCTACCTCACCACCGACACCTGCACGCAACCCGTTCCGCTGATCGTTTAAGCAGCAAGCAACGCTAAGTGCCGCCCGTCCCGCGTGGAGGAGCACACTGCAAGGGTGCACGGCATACTTGCCGGCTGTGGTAGGACGCGTGGCGGCCCGTCTCCGGCGGGAAGACCGGCAGGCGCAGGTGCATAAGCTCTGAAAGCTGCACCGCAAGCGCCCTTTGCTGCACGAGTATCCACACACCGCGAGGCCCACCGCTCAGCCGTCAGCCCTGAAGCACCCGGCAAGAAGCACCCCGAAGGGAACCCCCCCCCCCTTCCCCGGACACCAGCACAGACACCCGGCATGTACTTGTTGCTGGCATGTGAACCAGATGTCTCACGGTTTCATGTAGTCACAGCGACATGTCATGTATTCACACAGTGTGGATTTCATGGGCAATGTGCACAAAAAACAGCCAGTTGACATCTGTTTGTCTGGCACCGACTCGGACAGCTCCAGGACAGTTCACAAACCGTGCGATGGAACCAATACCAGGCTACAGAGCCTTGACGATCCTTCACAGTGTTTTTGCTTGCTTCCAACCGGCCTTTCCCTGCCTGTGTTGATGCAACTACGAAATCACAGTGTAACTTTCCATGCGACCACTTGCTCTCCATCTGGGGTGCTGCTGGAGAAGCCCTGCAAGGCGTGCACCCTGCACCCGTGTGCTTCAATGACGCCGCGAGCAGCGCTTTCGTGTGTGAAAACCTTTGAGTCAGCGGTTCCACGGCTGGTGTATGTCATAATGCAAATTGCCTGCTGGGATGAGAGAAGCGAGGCAAGCGTCCTTGCAAACGGCTCCATCAGCTCCTGCACGACAACACTGTTTGAATGGCAGACATGCAGTTCGAGGTGCAGTGCCAATACAAGCGCACGCACTTGGCTGTTAAATGCGCACTTGGCTGCTAACTAGGTGTTAGGGTTGATGAGCTTGTTGGCCGGAGCACAGGTGTTCAAGCTGCACAGCATGGGGCCTGGTTGAGCATCCAATTTAACCCAAGCGCACGACGAAGTAACCAGTCGACGTTTACAAATGACAACGGTCGGTCAGCTGCTAGGTGACTCCCGCGGCAATTCATGCTGCTGCGAGTGGTGAGCAACACGAGCGGGGGGTTTGGTTGCTGACAGAGAATTGGGGAGAAGCAGGTCCAAATGTGGTGATGCTCGTACAAAAGCACCATGCAGTCCCGCAGAGCTGCAAAACGACCGGCTCCTTAAACGTCACTCATCCATCCGGCGTGCCCCACACCAACTCAGTTCGACCACCAAGCGGGTGCCGCTTGTCTGAGGTCAGCATTGTCAATGTCAATTGGACTGTTGACTCTGGTGCCGACAACGATTAGGTCAGCAGCAAGCACGTTCCCAGCTGCACCTCGGAGCCACGACATCCACAGGGTGCAATTACGCAAATTGAAACTGCACCATTGCTGGACTTGGACCAAAGATGGGAGGCCATCACGAGCCGAGCAAAGCTGCAGACACATGCTGGCACAGGAAGCAAGTTGCAAAAACTGCATCAGCCATGCACATACAAGAGAGGTACCTGCGCGCCGCGCAAGCTACAAACTCGCAAGGATCTGCAAGTGTACTCACGTTTAGACATGTATGCCAATCCGCAGGGGGCATATGGCGACCAGTCCATATGTCCTGCCAGGATGTGAGAACATCTTCGGGTGGAAAAATTGGCAGCGGTGCACACCTGCAACCATATCACCTCGCTAGCGATCACCACATCCACGTCTGCCAGTGGCAGGCCATTCAGCTGCTGTTCCACAGAGATTGTCCAATCCAACGGGGCAGCAGCTGCGGTGCCGGCCCCAACGGGGACAGCTCCGTGCCATGCGCGCACAGCACTCGCTTGTGCCGTGGTTTGTGACTCACACCCGGGCTCCGCCGAGCGGGTGTTTGCGAGGATGTTGCGGCCGAGCAGCGGCACCACGGAGGGCACGTCGGTGAGCAGCACGTGGTGCCCCATGCAGGCAGCGCAGAGGCCCGCCAAGCCTGTGCCGGCACCAAGTTCAATGATGCGCAGTCCTGCAGGTGACGCCAGCACACTGCTCTGCAGCAGCTCCAACAGCAGCCATGTCCCTTCCCAAACCTGCACACTGACGAACTGCCTGGTCCGAGACGAAGAACGTGCCTGGGATGACGCGGATGCTGAAGGACCTCACCCCGCCCAGATGCGCTCACCTCAAGGTATGAATGAATGCACAGCTAAGCAATCCTTGTTACATACACCCTCCGCGTGCGCACGAGTGCACAATCGTGACCATGGGTGACATAGGTTGCTTGAAAGAAGATGAAATCAGCTGTGCAGCACTCGTACATGCACCCCCATGGAATGGATCCCCATGGCCACGGACTCCCCAAGGCTAAGAGCAGCTTTCCAAGAGAGAGAGAGGGTCTGCGTGCGTTGCGCCACACCCTGGCAAGGCCGGTCGCCACGGCTGGGCTGTAGTCTGCGTCAAACAGATTCGGATCGACGTAGTCCTCCGGAAGCGCGGCCAAGTTTTTCCTGTAGATGGTGACGCGGTGCTCCTTGAACGGGAATTCTTCCGCTACGTACTCGTCGATTGCACCTTCCTCGGACGCCATGCCAGAGCGTGAGGCATGCCGCGCTGCCCGGGCTCACTCGACGACGCGCGGCGCAGCTGGATGCCGGGCCTCCCGTTGCCGCCCGCACCCGGCTCTCGTCCGTGGGTTTCTCTTCGCTGCAGCCGCACGTTGTCCAGGAGGGGCGGGGGACCAATGGACGGGCGATGCAATGCACATCGCGCCCTGTGGGGCTCGGGCCGCACGCCGTGTTTGCGGGAGACGTTCAAGTGACAGCCGTGCTGGGCACCAGGTTTCAAGCGCAGTATTCCATCTTGGGAGCCCGTGAAGGCCTGCGCTTCCAGTTGTGGCGTTTACCGGGCAATATTGGACCCGGCTGTTCAAAGTTTATGTGCAGACTGGACAACACCATTCTACTTGCAGCTGGGTAAGACGAACCGGTCCCGGCGCACCGCGTTGTCTAGCATGCAGCGCTCTGCAGAGTCGTCTGCTACGCTGCGCACGCCTTGGCGGAATAGAATCATGGCGCTGCACAGCGTCGGTCCCGAGCCGTCCAGGACATTGCTTGCGATCCAGACGGGTGCACTGGCTATCCACCGCGGTGCATGGCCGGTTAACCGTGCACGGCCGTGTTGCATGTGCCAGCATGGCAGCATGCTCGGCTTTGCGTCTATCGTCTCGAGGCCAATCGACCGCTTGTCAGCACCAGAGCTCCATGCACACTCCGCGCTCCGAGCCCGTTTCGATGAGCTCCGCGCTGCGGCACTGCGGCACAACACGACGCGCAGCACGCACGCCACCTCCGTGCAGCAGCCACGATGGGCATCAAAATCGCACTCAGCACCCTGAAATCCAAGAAGTATTGCGGCAGCAGCCTGAAAGAGCACGGTTTGCTGGTGGATCAAGTGCGCGGGAAGGTCATTGCGATCGACGCGTCGCAGTGGCTTTTCCAGGCGCAGCAGGGCGCGCGCGCACGCGCGATCCAGGCGGACTCCTTCAACGAAACGGACGCGTGGGTCAAGTCGGCAGGCACCCTCGTCTGCGACAGAGTGCGACCCTGCACGTGGCTCTGCGAACAGCTGGTCCCCGCCCTCTCGGCATCTCGAGGCGTGGTCTCGAGATAGCCGGCACGGGAGCTGTAACTCGCGCAGCGGGTTCCCCCTCTTGCTGGCGGGGCCGACAGCGTACGTCAAGCTTGGCGCACGGAAAGTGGAATGAAAAGCGGGCGTAAGGACCACCAGCCGGTTGCAGGTGACACAGATCCTGCGCTATGGAGCCCATCCTGTCGTGGTGCGCTTCGCGATTCACGCTGTGACTCACCCTACCAGAACCATGTAGTGTGATGATACTTGCGCAACTTGCAAGCCATAGCCTTAGCCCCACTTGGGCCTTGGGCATGCGGCCAGTGTTCGCCTGTGAGTCTGCCGTTGCCCTTGGTACACTCCATCCTTGTGGTTGCTTCAGGGGGCATCCTTGGCCATGCAACTGCGAGCTCAGCGGCATGACACCATTTCTGTCAACGTCCTGATGCCAGTGTCATGCCTGAGACCACGCCCAGCCGAGCACTCCGTGCTTGCATGCCGTTTTACCACATGCGTCCCAACTCTGGTGTAACAGCTACCTGGCTGGCAGGTGTTCGATGGCGTTCCACCTGCTGAAAAGCAGGAAACCCTTCAGCGGCGCGGAGTGAGCGTCTACGCGCACAGCTACAATTCCATATGGAGCGACGCGGTGGAAAAAATCATGAACATGTGCAGCGACATGGTGTGGCCACCCAGTCCCCGTTGTCCCATCTGTCTATGGACGACGGCTTTGCACGTACCGATCGTGTGCAGCCACCCTTGGCCCTCCTGCAGTCTGGAGTGGCTCAGCTGCGTGCGTGCGAGTGAGTGTCAGCTGGGCCGCTGCTGTGACACACAGATCGCAAGCCAACGAACCTGCAAACGTGTGTGCTTGGCCCCTGTGAGCACAGGATTGCAGCTGTGACGTTTGTGCCCTGCAGTGCGTGCCCTGCAGCAGCAGCACACCATCCGCCCATGCTGCAGAGCTTGCACATGTTTGGGCAGTGCAACGTGCTGCACTGCAGCAGCGATGGTGGCAGACGCGTGAGAGACCCCGTGCTGCGCTCAGTCCTGCCTGCCTCACTCCGTACCATGTTGACATCAAGCCACACTGTGCAGGGCGTTCATTGCATACATGCAGTTAGTGAGGGGGAAGCGACGTGCGCAGCGCTGTCTGCGGAGGGGCTTGCAGACCTCGTCTGGACGCTGGACATCGTGGACGCGCTGCTGTTTGGAGCGCAGCGGGTCATGCGGGACGTGCAGCAGGGCACCCTGAAGGCGCAGGTCTTCGTGCCGCGTGATCCACAGAGCTCTCAGTTTCAGGTCGTTGACATGGAGACCGTGGCCACAGAGGTCTTTGGTGTCCAGGTGTGCAGGTGCCACCGGCACGTCTGGCTCAGTCCCTTGGCCTGGTCTCTGACGTTGCGTTCCTGCCGTCCCTGTGTGCCGTCGGCCCGCAGCAGGACATCCGTCCACATGTTGGTCCACCCTCGTTGCATGCCGTCTGAACCCCACGGCCGGCGACGTACATCTGCGCTGTGCTGGAACATGCCATGCTCTTGCCTGCAGGATGTTTGCATGTATGTGGGTGTGTGGAGTGTAAGCTGTGCGTGTGCAAGCAAGCACGCATGCCTATGGACGCAGACGAGGGTAAAATGCGACTGCTCTGGACAGAGAAGCGTGGTTTGCGTTTCTGAAAGTGTCTTGCTTGTGCTACATGTTTGGTTGCGTTCATGCATCACGACAAGGTCTCTGATCTTCTGCGAGATGTGCTACGAACAATTCAGCGTGCTCGATTGTCGCCCAAACTGCGCATCAGCCCCTCTTGCAAGGCCGCTGGCTGGATTGCAGGGGCCGCATGCACGGGATGCTCTCACCCTGCTGGCTGCAATGGTGGGCACAGACTACAACGACGACGGGTTGAAGGGATTCGGGGAGGGCAAGGCGATCGGGGTGGTGATGGCCATGCTCAAGCACTGGCAGGCGAGTGATGGTGAGGAGGACTTCATGGCCTGGGCGCTCGACTTGTTGCGGCAGCCTTCCACCCTTCAAGACGAGCTCAAGGACTACGCCCCCAGCAAGGCCACGCTCGCAACGTTTGTCAAGAGCCTCCAGGCGTGCTGGTGCGTGCTCCGTGATAACACGGCTCGTCAACCACAACTCCTACTCATTTACAGAATGGTTGGAGTGCTCTGCCAGTTGTATTATGGTCAAGGTGTGTGTGTGTGTGTGTGTGTGTGTGTGTGTGTGTGTGTGTGTGTGTGTGTGTGTGTGTGTAGCCTTGCTTGCTCATCCCTTCTCCCTTTGTTGCATGCACGTGTCCAGACAGCTGCTTCTTCAGCACGCTCCATTCTTGCTGTACCTGCCTGTATATTCTTGCTGTGATTGTGCAATGTTTGATACCAGGCTTGGAAGTGCACAGAGCCTCGTGCTCAGCCAGAATGGTAAGCACAAGAATTCAGGTGTTTCATCAAATCAATGAGTTTATGACGCATCCGGCGAACTCCCGGGCATGCCTGCATATCCGCTACAACTGTGGATGCTATTTTTTGGTTGGCACAGGGTTCCCTGAGGTGTGGGACATACACTCGCTGGGGAGCAATTGCTCCTGAAAGATGCCGACGTGCACCAGGCCGCAGCTAGCACACGACCTCAACGTCGCAAACGATGTCAAAATCCTGGCTTGTGCCTGTGCCTCTAGAGCATGCGCAACCTGCAGGATGGGTGATGGTGCTATGGCCGGGAGGCCCTTCCACAAGGACGCTACGAAAGTCGCGGACGTGTTCCAGCGCGAGGCGAGGCGCGCGAGGGCGTCCATCAGCCACCTGACGCGCGAGGACCTGTGTTGGACCGGCAGTGACCTCGACCACGTTGCACTCATGGCCAGCCTGGCGGCCGTGGGTGTGAAAACGATTGAGGAGACGAGCAGCGGCAGCAGACCAGCGTTCATCAAGTTGGCGCACCTGGAGGCGGAGCGGATGACACGGCTGGGCGAGGCGCACGCCGACAGTCTGCTGATGCAGGTAGCCAAGGTTACGAAGGCAACGCAGTTTACAGATAAGGCCGGCAAGGGGCAGGGCGGAGAGCAGGCAGCCTGTGCAGAGGTGTGGCGCTGACTTCGAGCGGTGACATTGGCGAGGATTCATTAAGCTTGTCCACCTGGCCCCTGGCTGCTGGTGGGCTGTAGGGCGGCTCTGTACGGGCTGCTTGCCTGACACCCGCATGCGTTTTTCAAGCATTGTGGTTCTTTCTTTGACATTCCCAGTCACATGGCCAGAACCAAGTCCCAGTTTCATTCCCATATTCTGTCCAGGGGAGTCCTAAGGGGGTTTCACACCCAGGTTGTTTGCTCATCCAGCCCAAAATCACATGGTGTGGTCTGAAAGCATGCGTGTTATTTGAAGAACTGCCCTGGTGCAGAAGCAGCTGTGCGTCCATGCTGTGTAGACCTGTCGCGGCGGCCATGCCCGGCACGTGCACACCTTGGTGCACCGGTGTTTTGGGCATGTCCCACTGACATGGCCAGAACCAAGTCGCAGAGTGACTCTGTGCATTGCATGCTGGCAATTGCACAAGC
The DNA here is from genome assembly GCA_036784835.1 of Phaeophila floridearum. NCBI lineage: Eukaryota > Viridiplantae > Chlorophyta > Ulvophyceae > Ulvales > Phaeophilaceae > Phaeophila > Phaeophila floridearum. The sequence continues at coordinate 10,158 of JAYMFU010057778.1, forward strand.
ATAGTACACGTGTTTCCTCCTGTTAGTGCGCGGTGCTGGTTGCGCGCCAAACGCCGATTGGCGTTGAGCATGTCAAGCCATCCAATCCCACGCCGAACAGCTCATCCGTGTTGCGCAGACTCAGTCCTGACACACTACACAGGTAGAGTACTTACGGCTGGTTCAATTGCAGGACGAGGATGACAGCCAAGTGTCCGAACACACACACAGCTACTACCACCTCGTTGACGTGTCCGTCAACCACGGTGCCGTCGCCGACATCCCTGACCCACGTGGTGCACTCAGGGGATTCGGAACACACCTGCAGACTAAAAGCGCAAAGGATCGGCTCATTCGGCTTGTCAGGACACAAGCCCTGCAGGACATGTGGCCAACGGTGTACAAGCAGCATGAGGACCAGTGCGCACCTCTTCAAACGCTGTTGGTTGCTTGGACGTGTCCTTTCACTGGAATGCAATGTGCGTGTCCTTTCACTGGCATGGAATGTGCTCACGGCCATATGTCTTGCATGACTGCGCATCGAATCCCGTCCTATGCAGGTTGAAAGCAGCAGCAGCTCGGAAGGCGGGGCAGAAGGATCGGAAGGCTGCGGCGACGTCCAAGTCAACACGAAAGAAGAATCTTCCGCCTGGGCAGCAGCTGCTTTCTGCTCATTGCCGACTTGAGCAAGGCGGCTCACCAGCAGCCCTGCGCGGCGCTGGGCATGACACGCCAGCTGCAACTCCCGCCGCCACGGTGGCCAGCGCGGCACCCCAAATTGACGAGCAAGCCGGTGCAGAGGCCATGCTCCCAACCCCGACACGGGTTCGAAGACGCCTGTTCGCAGGGGACGATCGGTCTGATGAGGAACAGCCGTGCGCCTCGCAGGCTGCCAACCGCCAGGCCACAGAGGCTGAGCCGCCTATTTCACAGCCGCGTGGGAAAGCCACGGTCGCAAGCACAAGGCCCATAAGTTCATTCTTTACACCCGCTCCCACGGGGCCAGCTCCCACGGGGCCAGTCAGCAAGGCGCACGTGAGCATCAATTTGACGGAATCGCCGACCACGGAAACCTCCGGCGCGATAGACTTGGTCAGCCCAAGCCCGGGAGAGCCGGCGCATCCGGGAGTCCCACACACCCCAGCCCCGCAGTCCTCTGCTTCTGGCTTCCATGCCCCGCGGGCCATCTCGGGCTCGGCGGCCTGCGTCCTGGACTTCTCTGCGGCCGATGCCTCAAGAGACCCGCAGCCAGTACGTCCAGCACCCGGGGTGCCAGGCCATGCATGTCAGCAGCCTTGTGTGTGCTTGTTTGGACAGCACACAAATGGCCTTGCGTGGTGCATCCCGCCTGGCCACAGTACCAGGCGGTCAGAGCACGGATGCACCAGGTGGTCCACTTGCAGCCATCCGGTCTGCACGCTGGGAATTGAGCCTGTTCCTAGAAAGTTGCTCGCCGTTTACAGACGCGCTGCACATTGTGTGCACCGCTTGTGGTGCGATGTAATGAACTCAAAGGTGTACAGGACCTGCTGGGCTGTGAGCCACTCGTGTCGCGGACTCGCATGTCTGAGCTCACCACATGAAGGTCCAGCCCTGGTTCGCCCGAGGTGGCAGTCAGCTGTGCAACTGTCTTGCAGCTGCTGGCCGGCTGTCATCGTGACCCATCGCGTTGCACAATCCGTTGCATTGCACAATCCAACTGTGATGTAAACGTTATTCTCTGGACTCGTTTTCGTGCTTTGCTGTTTTTGCATGCTGTTTTGGCCGTTTGGCCACTTTCTCTCGGTAGTCTGTACTCTGGAATGTGTGCAAGGGGCTCTGGGCTAGAACTGTGTGTTTAACAGGATGCTGTATGACTAACACACCCACCAATCCCATGCTCTGTGTGTGTGTGTGTGTGTGTGCGCGCGTGCGCGCGCGCATGCGTGTGTGCCTCTGTGTGTGTGTGTGTGTGTGTGTGTGTGTGTGTGTGTGTGTGCCTGTGCGTGCGTGTGCGTGCGCGCACGTGTGTGTGTGTGTGTGTGTGTGTGTGTGTGTGTGTGTGTGTGTGTGTGTGTGGCTTTTGTTGTAACGATTTGAATTCTCAGCACTGGAACGGGACTCTCTCACACGCACTTGCTATCTGCTGCGCGCAAACCCCCAATGACTAACA
>JAYMFU010057889.1:0-12286 GCA_036784835.1 Phaeophila floridearum
CCAGCCCATGTTGCTCAACCTACTCCTCAACCTACTCAACATGTGCCGCCCGCTGATCCCCGTGCCCCCAGGGCCCCGGCTGTCCTACCTTCTCTGCCATGCTTACCGGCCATAGCCACTTGCTCTGCCTGCGCTCGATGCACTGCCTGTGCATGCCACACAGCCACCAGCACGTGGCCGGCCGGCTGCCGCATAGTTGCCATCACTACGTCGCCTCGCTGGCCCCAACCCCCTGCACGGTGCTTGCCCACCCCACATGTGCGCACGAGTGGCCCTCACTTCGCCCCTCGCAGACTGCGCCACGCACGGTACAATTGGCTCGTGTGCGGCATTGACAACCTCTCCACTGAAGTCGTGCAGCGTCACGCTGACGCAGTCAAGTCGCAGTTGCTCGCCCGCTTGGGCAGGTGTTGTTCGATTCGGGAACCTCTCAGTCCTGGGCAGGCCACATCCGCACGCACCTTGCAGCCCCTAGTATTGCCCCGCTCCAGATGCTGCGCAACCGCAGCCTCAGGGCGACCTGCCTCCATACCAATGAGAACACAAGAAGCTGGCTGCACACATCCACCACAACTTGACCGATGCGTCCACGTTTTGCATGGCATGCTGCATCTTGTCCCCGGACGTCGCCAGCCCAGGCGGGGCACTGCTGGCAGAGCTTGACCGCCTACACCAACCGGAGCACTCTCTCGGCTTCCAGCCCCAGACGCCCCCGGCATTCGGCGTCGTGCCAAACGACCTTGTCAACATCCTCGCCTGCCTCCCCCCCGGGATCGCCCTTGGGGCCCTACGGCTCAACGTGCGAACACGTCCAAGCCGTTGGCCTAGCCTCTATTATGGCCCACAATGCGCTCCGTGACTTGGTCAATGTCATTGTTGATGGTGACTCCCCCTGCGGCACGGCCCTCGTGGCCTCGCACTTGGTCGCGCTACAGGAACCCAGTGGCTGTCGCATATGGCCCAAGCCCGTTGGCCAGGTTTGGCTGCACCTTGCCGGCCACTAAGCCATGGAGGCATGCACGTCTGTGCATGAGCAGCCGGCGCCGTTACAGCTTGGAGTGGCCGTGCCCGGTGGCATCCAGTGCGTTGGCCATGGTGTTGCCGTCGCGTTCTGCGTCCACCCACCGCTGCTATCCTGTGGGTGGACTGACACAATGCATTTAATGAGGTGCGTCACGCCGACCTTCTCGGTGCAATGACCGAACACACTCCTACGTTGCTACCCTTCGCCGCTTGGTCATATGGCCAGCATTCTGATCTGTATGGGCACGGCGCTTCAGATTGCGTGCCCCAGCTGCGTTGGCGCACGTGCACCATCAGTGGGATCCCTGTGGACTCTGTTTTTGGCTTTTGCTCCCCAACCAGCTTGGAGCGCATGGCCACCACTCATCCCGATGTTGCCGTCGTTGCTTACGCCGACGATGTCTTCCACAGTCCCTATCTTGCGCCCGCGCAATATAGGGACTGATGTACCTATTGCTAGCTGCTCTTGATCTTGCCTTTGACCTGTGCCACCTGGCATGCGCACTACCCACAGACGTTGCCTACCTCGCCCTCCGCGATGCCGCCTCCGGGGCTGTGGCTGCTATCTAGGAGCTGCTGGACTCTGACATCTCCCAGCACTCCACCCGCACTGACTCGCAACTCCCCACCATGGTGTCATGGAGTAATATGCGGCCTCGTGCGTCCACTGCCATGCTGCTTTCTGCTCCGCTGCAGCACGGGCAGCGACCGCGCTTGCTGACGCCCACCCACGCCTGCGAATCATGCACCCTATCGTTGTGGACCCCATTGACACTGGTTGGGGCCATGTTCGCCGAGCGGTGGGCCAGCCACTTCGCCGCCCCGAGTCGTTCGCTGCGGCAGTGGAGTCCAATGACGTTGCTGGCGTGTAGCGCTGCGCCAAGAAGTGGCCGGTTGCGCTCGCTGGGGATCAGCTTCGTGACGCTGTCCAGGGCTTCACTCCCAATCAAGCGCTCGAGCATCTGGCTCCTGTGCCAACGCTGTGGTCTCCTCGTGGCTGGCCAAGCTCCCCAAGCTCCACACGCCACCATGGCGGACCCAGTCTTCCGGTCCACCTGCCGCTACCACCTTGGCGTCTCCGTTCTGGGCGCCTCTCAGGTGTCTGCCCGCAGCACATGATGGGCTGCATCAAGCTTGCTGTCGATATCTGTCCACGCCACGATTTGCTTGTACGGGCATGGCGGCGGATTCTGCAGCGGGCGGCCTTCAGCTCGTCGGGTCGGTGGAGCGGCGGCTGCACCTGCTGCGGCTGCCAGGGAGGCGCATGGCTCGTTAGGACATCCTCTCTATCCTGGGTGCAGTCGACGCTGTTGACGCCTCTCTCGCACCCCGCAGCACGCCCTATACCTGCACTCCGTGCTGCAGCACAGCGGGATGGCACGGCTGTGGCCGAGCGGGACCAGAACTGGCACAAGTACCAGGACAATGTATTCGAATGCCCACGAACGTGGAGGCCTGCACCCCGCTGTCCCACGAGACCTGTCGCCACTTGGGGCGCCCGGCCATGGAATGTCACGACGATTGCGATGTCACGCCGGTCGCGCTCAAAACCCAACACGGCTATGTGTTCAGCGTATTCACCCATTCTTGTCTCGGCTCACGAGCGGAAGTGTGGGCGAGAAGTGGCCAGGTTTTCGGTCGTCCACCATTATGACCCAACGCGCTGCAGTCTGACCCCAATGGCACAATCGCCATGAAGTTAACCACACCTTGGCCGAGCCAGAATTGAACACCGTGACAAATCCAAAAGAACACGCTGAATACAGTACAACAGCAGAATTGTACATTCATGAGCGCAGTAAGTAGGAGCAGGAATGGAGGCGGACGACTGCCTGTGTTTGTTTAGCTGGCTTTGCCCCTGCGGGAGGCTTGGTTTGGTACCCCTTGTTACCTGACACCCCATTGCATACGCAGCAACACTCGACCTATACGGAACACTGATACTACAACATGCTCCATCTGAGGCGTGTTAAGGTAGCAGCAGTGTCATGGTTGATACGACCAGCCACACTCAGACCGGACACCTAAACTCGCTCGGCAACTTTAATGACTATGTGGGACGTCTTCTTCTGGATCTTGCACGCTCGGCCCTGTGCCCGCGGCCTGAATCGCTTCATGATGGGCCCGGGGTCACAGTAACACTCAGAAATGTAGAGGCGCGACTTCCTCATTCCCAAGTTGTTCTTTGCGTTGGCACCCGCAGAGAGAAGCAGCTTCAAAATCGGTTCCGCGGCCCTGCAAGCACACCCCTGAGATAAACATAGCTGATGACGCATGATGGTGGCTGCTCACACCTGCTTGTCAAGACACACTGGCAACGAAGCAGGATACAGCAAACGCGTCCGAACGAGTGGGGAATGCACGCCAGCATCAGAGTTTAATGACCAGTTCGAACAAGTCAGTGCAGCGTCAAGTGCGTGTGTGTGTGTGTGTGTGTGTGTGTGTGTGTGTGCGCATGTGCATGCGCGCGCGTGTAGTCACACGTGTGCTAGCACTCAGCATGCAACAGAAAGCTGTGACAACAGCAATTAGCAATAATATACATATTGACCAAGACACTGGGACCATTGCAGGCCATGCACCACCAAACCTAGCAACCCAGCGCCTACCCAAACCCGTCCAGGGACTTCCAGCATCACCACCTGGATTCCAGTGTGGGCAACATGCACACGCAACTCGCCCTGGACACCAAAAACGTCCCAACAATAGCTCGGGCATCTGGCAACTCACGAAAGTGATCTACTAGGCACCAGGCTAGGTATTGCGTAATTAATTTCCAGATAACAGAAGAAATTTGGCAGTGTAGCGAGCACAACGCATGCAAACGTGCGGTCGGCGCTCCATTCACAGGTCGTCAGAGCTGCACCCACGACAACACCACACTAGCAGCAAATGTGCTGTTGCAGCGTCAGGTTGACTTGTTGTGTCTGTGACAGCTGCCTGGGTCAGCGCTGGCGTGCGGTTGCAAGGACAGGGCATTCAAGGTGTACCTTGGGCCATGCTGCCAACTGCTGAGCTGCAGGGTGTGTCAAATCCTGCCAACACTGCAGGTTGGCATGGTTTGTGGACAGGGTTTCTTCTGAACAGGCCAGCAGAGTGTTGCTACCAACAGTCTGCTTGCTTCCTGTGCATGCGGCAACACAAACAGCTAGCGCTCCGTGAATTTTAAAACGAGATCAATCAGAATGAAAGAGCGCCAGGCAATCAATAGTGTATGTTCTAAGCCCTACTCGTTCCAGTTGTACTCCAATTCAATCGCAAAACAAATGTAATGTCACGGACTTGTCCACGGGCCACGGGGATGCTCATTTATGCCATGGTTCAGACTCCATGAGGCAGACTCTTGAGGCCATGCTTCAGGCCATGGTTCAGATTTGTTGTAATACTGAGGCATTCTGGAAACAACCCACATCCACAAAGACAGAAACTCCTGGTGTAGTTTGCTGGAACACTGGCAAGTCATACGTGTTTGAACCAAACCCCGAACCAGCAGTGCAGGCCGCTGAATGTCACCTGATGGTCAATTCCTGTGTCACAGGGGCTACAATCAAGCAACCAGCAACTGCCCGTGCGGGTGAACCCGTGGCGTGGTGGGTGCGTTGACTCGGGCTCTCGAGCCTCCAGAAGCCACACTGAAAGGTAAAAACACGCCTCTATTGTGAGCAAGCAAGAGTGTGATTTGGTGGACTGTGCAGCTACATGCTGCGAATTGCTGGAACAGCGGTTTGTGCACCTCTGGCTCCATTGGGTCACTCTTGACAGCACCAGAGAGTGGCATGAGGCAACCCATCAAGGGGTGGCTGAACCTTTTGTGTGTGTGTGTGTGTGTGTGTGTGTGCGTGTGCGCGCGTGTACGCGCACACACACGCACGTGTGGGCGTTGGGCGTGTGATTCGCCTGCCTGACCGATGCTTAAATCGCCGTGCACAACATCGACTCAGCTTAAACTCTACAAAACCCTTACATCATCGAGCGTCGCGAATGGCACCTGTTGCCCGTACTTGAACCAACACATTGTCTTCTACTCTAAGAACTGCCCTGGCCGTGGCCCCGTCGACCCAAGTCACTGCCGAGGTTCACGTAGGCTTACCAGCCGCAACACAAGACTTCTTAGCCTAATTTTTCTAGGATGGCTGGTGGTTACAGACACACAACGTGCCACATGCATGCGGGCAGAGTTGAGCGAGTTGGTGCCGTTGGGGCAGTGTGCAGCAGTTCTTGTACATGCCATCAGCGGCCCTGGACAGACTGAAGCTGCGCAGTGGACAACGCATGGATGTCAAGAGTCCAACCTGACCATGGACATGTTGCGTCTGGAGAGTTATATCTTTCCCGTGTAGCACCTGGTTACTATTACACTTTGTTGTCAGTGCCGGACAAGAAACGCAGCTCATGAATAAACGAGTCGAAAGCACCAACGCACAGCCTGAATAAATGCAATAGGTGCATCAATGCTGCTCGAGCTGCCGGAATGCGGGCGGGTGCCAGCGGTGCAGGCCCCCACCCGTTCGCCGTCACCGAAGTGCGAAAAGCCGCGGCCGGCCGTGCACGCCTCCTGCACTCAGCGCGTCCCGCACACCCTTTGTGCTCGCCCGCAACGTACACAGGACAGTGGTGTGCCGCACACGCGATTTCCCGTTCGCTATCTGCAGCCGGAACGCAGTTTTGGGGCGGGAGCAGCTCACCTGTAGGGCAGAAACGTCAGCACCTTCAGCGCGTCCTCGTATGTGCAGCCGCGAATCACGTCTAGCACTCGCCGCATCTTGTCCGGGGATCCACGGACGAAGCGCAGGACGGCGCGCGCTTCCAGCGGCTCGCTGGGGTCCATGGGCTGCAGCTCGGCATCCGCCTCCACGGGCGCGATGGCGGTGGTGTCTATGGGGGCGACCGCCTCCGCGGAAGCAGCACGGGCGACTAACAAGTTGTTGGAGCTGAGCTTGCGCCTGTGGTCTACGCGTGGGGCGCGGTGCGGGCACGGCGGCCCCCGGTGGAAAGCAGACGTCACTGCACGTGCAATCATCGGATCGACGCGTCCAGGCGGCGGCGAGTGGGTGTCTGCAACTGTACGGAACTGTACGCGGCACGGCGGGGGTCGACTGGAATTGAGCGCGCTGCAGTATTATTACTTGGTGCTCATCCGAGCCGCGCCACGAAAATGTGTCGACGCGTCAGGACACGCGGTTGTAACGGTGCAGACATGTGATAGTCTCGATAAGACGAGTGGTCCAGCTGTGCGGCGCTCGAAACGAAACGTTTAAATAGCGTTTGGACCTTTATTGAGCGGCGGAGAACGGTGTTGCGCTCGGGCAGTCCAGCTTGCTGAGTGCACTGAAGCGAGAAATCGTTAAGCACTATGCGGTCGAAAATAACTGCATGATTCTAAATAGAATCATATTCCATTCGTGAATCCAGCACCTTTGCGGCAAGGTGCTGGATAATCCCCTGGATCAAAGGCTTCGCCACGCAGTTATCGATAGTTGGTCAATCGTCGTGTTGCTGACCAGCAACAGGGCGATTTCAGGCTGGCCGAAACCGATGCATCAAACATCGGAACCGCAATGCAATTATTTCATTAGGATCGGTGTGTCGAGCTTCGCAGCCCAGCCGCTCCTACATGCCGCCGCGCCGTCGACTGTCGCCCCCCCCACAGTTCGCATTCACAGTGCTGACGGTAGCAGTCAGCGCGTTGCACCGCGTTGCACCATCGCGTCCGCGCCCACGTTCCACACCCGGTCCTGCGTCCCCTGCGTCCCCCACCGTGCTCACGTACAATCGCGAGTCCCAACACACAGCTCTCCTCGGCACCAGCTTGCATGCCTGAGCGTACAATGGCGCCTGAACCAGCCGCAAAGCGGCCCCGAGCCGATTCAGCCGCCCCGGCCGTGGTGCTGCCCACGAAGGAAACAGAGCGATTCGCTCGCCATATCTCACTAAAGGGCTTCGGCGTGCACGGTACGGCCTCCCTCACCCGCGCCTGCAAGCGCGTGTACCATCCACCACGCTGTGCACACCGCAGTCCGCAGTGCCGGTATCATTGCCAATCTTGCAGCGCAGGACCGGCTGAGCCGCGGCAGTGTCCTCGTGGTGGGCGCCGGCGGCCTCGGATGCCCGTGCGCCATGTACTTCGCGGGCTCGGGCGTGGGCACGCTGGGCCTGGTTGACAAGGACGTGGTTTCCGTGTCCAATTTGCACCGGCAAATTGCGCACACGGAAGCGGCCGTCGGGGAGCACAAGGTCAAGTCCCTCGCACGCTCGTGCCTGGCGCTGAATTCCGGCTTGAGGATACGGGAGCACATGGACGGGTTGAAGCCGGAGAACGCAGTGGAGATCTGCCGGCAATACGACGTCGTCGTAGACTGCAGCGACAACGCGCCTACTAGGTACTTGGTGAACGACGCGTGCGTGATGGCCGGCAAGCCGCTCGTGTCCGGTGCAGCCGTGGGGTTTGATGGCCAGCTCACTGTGTACAACCACGGCACAGGGCCCTGCTACAGGTGTGGGAGCAGTTGGTCTCATGCAGGATGCCTTGCCAGCTCCATGCTCATGTGGGCGTGCTCCTTCCCCCTGGTGTCAGACATCCTTCGAGAAAAGGGGGCGGACCACGCTGTTGATTGCATGACGTGCTAGCACATGCACATGGCTGCCGTTACACAGGGAGGACCGAAGGAACACATGGTCATTTAGGATGCAACACGTAGTCATTAAGGGATAGGCATGAGCTGAAGGAACAAATAGTCATTAAGGCATGCAACACATGGTCATTAAGGGATAGGCACGAGCTGTTCTGTTGTGCTCGAGTCAGTATGGCTTGCAACTGCAGTCACCGCCAGCGATTGATCTGCAATCCAGCAGAGCACCACGTTTGCACCATCGCAGTGTTTGAGTCACCAGCTGTATCTTCGACACTACAGGCTAGCGTTTCCGGAACGGTAGCACCGCAGCGATTAATTGCACGTTCAAGCTAGAGATTGCAAACCCCTTAGTGAGCAGAGCGAAAGAGTACACGTAAGCACATCTGCTTCTCTGTGTGTGTGTGTGTGTGTGTGTGTGCCTGTGTGTCTGTGTGTGGGTGTGTGTCTGTGTGTGTTCGTGTTCGTGTGCGCGTGCGCTTGTGCACACACACGCGCAAACGCACACGCCGACATGTATGTCCATGTGCATGTGTGCAACAGCAGAAACTTGGAAACAGAATGAGCCATGGCAGGTCATCATGGATGGTAAATGCTTCATCACAATGGCTTTTGTTTGATTCGTGCATGCATGCTCGTACACACATGCCCTACTATTTCGCTTCAGCAAAGGATGCTGGCTGGCAGGCGCAGATCCAACCAAAGTGATCATGGCCTCATGCAAGTTACAAACAAGCAAGGGAGTCCAGCACGCCCTTGCCCTGGACTTGCTTGCCAATGCCACTGTTGTCCCTGCACCCAGTGAGCACACGCTTTTCCAGGGTTGTGTGTGTGTGTGTGTGTGTGTGTGTGTGTGTGTGTGTGTGTGCGCGCGCGCGCGCGTGCGCGCACACATGCGCGCGCGCGTGAGCGCTTGTTGTAACACACCTATGTGCCTCAGGTGTGTATTCCCCGTGTGCCCTGCACCACAGAACTGCTCTCGTTGCGAGGATGCTGGAGTCCTTGGCCCTGTTCCAGGCGTCATTGGAACCCTTCAGGCGCTCGAGGCCATCAAGCTCCTATCCTCGGTTGGGCAGTCCCTAAGTGGGCAGCTCTTGATCTATGATGCCCTCACAGCAAAATTCCAGCAGTTCAAGCTTCGCGCACGCAAGCCCGACTGTGTCGCATGCGCGGTAGACTCCGAGCTGGCTCGTCTCGGTGGCCCTGCGGGCTACCCTTACACGGAGTTCACGCATGGTCAGGGGTTTGTGGAGAGTGCGGCCGCAGTGCACATCTTACCACCGGAGCGTCGCATCAGTGTGCAGGATCTTGAGGAGCTGACGTCGGGGCTGCATGAGGATGTCCTCCTGCTTGACGTCAGGCCAAAGCAGCTCTTTGAAGCAGCGCACCTGCCTCGTGCGGTGCACGTCGCAATGGACACGGTGCGTGAGCAACTTGGGCAGTCTAAGCTTAACGATTGCAGAGTAATCTACATGTTTCCTCGATAGTGGATCCATCAGTCGAAGCGACAGCAATGGCATACAAAGCCTTTGCACAGTGTCCCTTGTTGCCCATGCTGTCAGTTGACACATCTTGCGTGCCATTACCACACGAAACAGTACGCAACTGCATTGCGTTATCTGCAGTTTGAATGCAAATGCATTGGGAAGTCCGGAAACTACGTACTGCATCCGGATGTGACGTCATTGCCATTGATTTGTCATCTTCTGCTTGTGATGTTGGGCAGGATGTGCTGGTGCTGAACGTGCATGTTGCTTGGCTCTCTCTCCAGTGTGTCTGTGTAGATTCTCTCAATGGATCCATTTGCGGTTGTGCACTGCAACTTCTGCGGCACACCGTGCTTCATCTGTCGTACATCAGCGTTCTCACTGTAGCGTTCACAGGCACGTTATCAGGTTGTCAACGTGCGGTTTGAGTGTGCCTCATGCTGGCTTTCATTTGACAGCAGTTTCGTTGTAGAGTGCACAGGCCCATGGTCTTCTGATCCAGAGTGGTCCCATTCAGAAGCTGTCGCGTTGCAACACTCTTACTGTTGAATTCACAAGCTCGTTGTCTTGGAGCGTGTTGGGCGGGTTTTTGTAGGGCAGCCTGTGTGCATGCTCTGACTGCACGGGCTGTTTCCCTCAGTCATCAGGGAAACTGCACTGCAGAATGCTTTCATTTGCATAACCTGGTGTGAGTTTCACACCGTGAATTGACCATGAACGTCAGTGACAAAGACAATCTATGGCACAGGTACTGCAAGCACCAGAGAAGGTGAAAGAAATGATGACTACCTCTGATTTCGAACGAGTTGTCGTCATGTGTCGCAGAGGCAACGATTCACAAGTTGCAACCCAGAAGCTGTTGGACTTTGGAATCCAGAACGTTCAGGATGTGAGAGGTGGATTGCATGCATGGGCGTCTGAGGTTGACACCGACATGCCCATCTTGTGAAGTGTTCCATGCATGCAGGGCCAGTGCGTTGATGCAGGTTCCTGGCGGTGTTTAAGTGTCGTCTCTGGGGGCCTGTCTGAACAATGGTACCAGCAACCAAGTTTGGCAACTGTTAAAACATAGTAAACAAGGAAAAAAACCCTCCATGGGTGCCATGCTGACCTGCTGGAGCGAGTTTACTGTTGCCGCAGTCCGAGTACTTCATCTGTTGTTCCTGTCTGTGGTTCTTGTTTTCTTTCTGTCTTGTGTATCAATGCATTTTTGTTTCGTCGCACAGGTTGTAACTGTGTCTCGTTCTGTCGTGGCCACGCATGGATTAGAGCACGCCGGCTTCTGCAATACACTGATGATTATTCCTGTTTACTGTTTCCGTTCGCTCTTTGTGCGATGAGCAAGGAGATGGTCCAGAGTTGGAGTTGTGGGTCATGCACCAACTCAGCATTTGCTCCACAGCTTTTAGTGGCAAAATGCTCGGGCGGCCAACCGCCTCGAGTACCGCTATGGAGTCAACCCCGCATGTGTGGAGCGACGCCTGTAGGGGACCATAGATACATGGTTCCGTAGGTACCAATTGTTCAGCGCCCCTCACTCACTCCCTGCAGCAAGCCGGAGCAAGCAAGCCTTACCTGAAGGTCACCTGAACCACACTGGGCCTCAGGTGACCTCAACCGCGTATTAATCGTACAATTGTAGACGGGCGGAAGCGAGCCGGTCACCTTGCATCGGGGTTTCTTGTCGTGACAGCTGCGGCTTGCGTTTGAAACCTGGTCAGCAGGCCATGTACATCTCGGCCGTGGCACCTGCTCCACGCAGCATCATCAAGGTCTGGTTGCCCCTCCGCCGAGCTTAACGCACTGTGTAAGTCAGCCCAATCGAAGCAGCAATGTGGCCGTGAGCAACTTGAGCGACATACTGTTGCAGGCCGTGAATATGCGGCTCTGGGCGTTCAGCGCCAAGCCCCGACTCGCCCGCGCCGGTCGGCCGGCTGTGCGCGCCGCAGCGTCACGAGCGTTCGAAGATCGTGCCGTGCACAATGAGCACCAGGCGTCGATCTTCGACAGTAAAGTGAAGGAGCTGGGCGCACCGCAGCCCGCGAGCGTCGTCAGCAACCTTCAGGCGATCGTCGCTGCCGCAAACCTACAACCTGGGGCGCGCGTGATCGATGTGGGAACTGGTGCACGCTCGACCAGTCTTCATCAGCTGCATGTCAGGTTGTTGTGGCGTGGGGGGCGCCCGGGAGGCGTTCGGTGACGCTGCATCTGCTTGTGCATGCCAGCCTGTCCGCTTGTCCCCTCGTCGCCCGGACCCTGCTGAAGGTGTTCGCCATGTGAACCGGTGGCCCCCCACTGCGTCCCTCACGAGACGAGCACGCCAAACTGGCCAACCTCACCTGTGTACCTTGCCGACGTGTCATACCAAAGTGTCATACCAACGTTGCGGAAGCAATGTTATCGTGCCCCACTGGCACACACTGGCATGGCCACTCTGGATTGCATAGCTGCACGTCAGGCATTCCCCAGCACAACGTGCTGCACAGCAACGGGCGGCCCTTGCAGGCACTGGTGTACTCATTCCCTTTTTCCGGGATGCCGGAGCGGAGGACGTCCTTGCAGTGGACGTGTCCACAAAGATGCTGGAGCACGTGGACGAGCACTTTGGTGCATCAAGTGTCTTAGGCAACCAGGCGGCCGTGCGCACCTGGCATGGAGACATCTGTGACGTCCCCATCTATCAGGGCCCAGCGGACGCCATCTTTTTCAACGCTATGTTTGGAAACGTTTTTGACCAGCACTTGACTCTGTTTGCGTCCTGCTCCCTTCTGAAGCCAGGTGGCAAAATTGTTATATCGCACCCACTCGGTTCGTGCCTCGCCCATCCCTACATGCTGCCAGTATTGCATGCCAATTCTGGTATCATCTGATTGTGGGTAACTATTGGAGATCTGCAGTGACGTGGGGGTTGTGGGTGGTGTCAAGGTGCTGACACCGGTGGTGTTGGGGTTGTTGGCCCTGCGCATGCACGAGCATCATGTGCTAGGCCTCATGAATCTTGTGCCGAGCTGACAGCTTAAGTGGCGCATCCGGACAAGCTGTGGTGCACGCGCATGACTGAAATGCTGATGTTGTGACTGGCAAGCCGAGGCACCAACTTAAAACCTCTGCATGCAAAAGCATGTGACAGTGACCACTCCTATAGGG
>JAYMFU010058000.1:0-12283 GCA_036784835.1 Phaeophila floridearum
CAGAGAATCAGCACGCCCGAAAGCACCATGCCCGCGTTGCGCGTTCGGTCCGGCGAAGATTTCCAGCGTATAAGCAGCAGCGCGGGGACCAACACCGCCGCGAAGGTCCAGATAAAGAACGCCGGCCCGGCACCCAGCAGGAAGCCGGGAATCACCAGAATGATTGCGACAGGCAACAGCACGATGGTGTTCCAGAGCGCCAGGCTTCGGAAGTAGGCGCCGCGCAGACTGACCAGTCGCGCCATTCCGATCATCGCCAGCGGCCAGGCGGGCAGAATATAATAGCCGTCTTTGCGATTCGGCAGGAGGTGCAGCAGCGTAAATAGAACCGCCGACCACAAAAGCACCCAGGCGGCCAGATGCACCGGCGTGCGAAGCTTCGTGCGAAAGGCAGCCCAGGCCATGCCAGCAATCAGAATGGTCCAGGGCACGGTGTACATCAACCAACCGCCGAAGATGCGGCCTTCGGGCTGATTCGCCTCTAAGAATTTATTCACGTTCTCGAATCGAAAGAAGTATTCGAATAGATGTTCGCCCGCGGGGCTTGTGAAATAGACCACCCCGATCCAGGCCAGCGGAACAATCAGGGGTATATGAAAAACGACGCCGACCTTCACGACCCGGGCGAATGCGGAACGGCCGCGCCAGCGGAAGGGCGAAAGGTCGAATCGCCAGAGCCAGGCGACGGCCCAGGCGGCAAGAATCAATCAGGAGTACACCTGAAAGAGTGGGCCCTTATATAAATAGGCCACGGCGGAAACCAGGCCGGCCAGCAAGACGTCGCTCATACGGCCGGAGCGCATATAACGTACGAAAAAGAAGGCCACGCCCAGCATGGAGAACACCAGCGCCTGTTCCATCATGAGCAGGCGGCCAAATTTGAGGACGCCCAGACTGAAGAGATACAGAGCGGCGGCCAAAAACGACGTCAATCGCGGGGTTCGCAGAGTGCGCAGCGTCCAGTAGACGAGCAATACGCTGCCAATGGCCATCAACACCGCCGGAAAGCGGGCCGCCCACAGACTCCGACCGAAGACGACTTCGCTGATCATGCCCAGCCAGAAGAGCAGCGGCGGTTTGTGGTAATTGACCGCACCGTTGAGAATCGGCAGGAAATAGCTCTCCGCGTCCAGGCTCTCGCGAACCGTCGCGATGTGCATATACTCGTCGCCCTGTCCCAGCAGGGCGGAGCCGTTGATGCCCGGCAACACGGCCAGAATGCCCAGAATCACCAGGCTGAGCGAATAGAAGAGATCTTTGCGCGTCATCATCCAATATGACCCATCCCCCCCGGGTCGGTTACAGGACAATCACTTTCAATTTGCAACTTACTGAAAAAAATCAGGAGCGGGCGAGCGCCTCCAGAAAATCGACCGCCAGGGCTTTGACCGGAATCTCGTCGTCGGGGGCTCCCACGCACGACGGGCAACCCGCTTCGCACGGGCAGGCGGCGACCAGTCCGCGGGCAGATTCGGCGATCACCGGCAGATTCTCCTGGATACGAAAGCAGAGCTCCAGTCCCCCGGGAAACTGATCGTAGAAGTACACCGCCGGCAGGGCAAAGGTCGAGGCGCGCACCTCGGCCCGCACGCGAATATCCCGCGGATCGCAGAGTACGAAGAGCGGCGCGACCTGACCCAGCACGTGCGCCACTCCCGCCAGCACCCCGCCGAGATCGCGTTCGGAGATATCGCGGCGAACCGCGTGATCCTCCGGTATCAGAATCCAGGTTCCCTGGGTGTGCATCTCGATTTCCGGCGTATGAATATCGCCCCAGCCCAGGTTCTCGTGGGTTTCGAGCTTGATCTTCTTAAACATGACGGCTTTGATTCGCAGCATCAATTCGCCGCGATGCAGTTGAAAGCCGTTGCGCTCCAGATGTTCTTCGTCTTCGAGCACGTACAGATCGACTTTGTCCTGCGCGTCCGTATAATAGTCCACGTTGATGCGTTTGACCCGCGCCTGGCGATCTTCCCAGAGCAGCTCTTCGACGTAGTACTGCCGGCCCTGATGGATATAGATGGCGTGCGGGTGAATGTACAGCGGCGCGGAGAACAGATCGATTTCGCCGATCACCTCTTCGCGGCTCTTTTCGGTGATGTCGATGATCGCGAAATTTTCGCGCGGTCCGGAGCGCAAACTGAAGCTGTTCGCGGGATAGACGTCTTCCATCCAGTGATATTTACCGCCGCTGCGATTGAGCACCCGCTTCTCGCTCAAATAATCAAGGATTTCGCCAGTGGATTCGTAGTCGCCAAAAATCTCGCCTTCCGTGAAAGGCAATTCGAAGGCCGCGCATTTAATATGATCCGTAGCGATGAGCAGATTGTCCGGATTCGACATGGCCTGTTCCGGCGTATTCTCAAGAAAATAGTCGGGGTGCGCGGCGAGATATTGATCTGTGCCGTTCGATGTGGCTACCAGCACCGAAAGGCTGTCCTTATTGCGACGGCCCGCGCGCCCAAACTGCTGCAAAAGCGAACTTACGCTACCCGGGAAGCCCACGCTCATACTAACATCGAGCGCGCCGATATCGACTCCCAGCTCAAGCGCGTTCGTCGAAACCACGCCGATCACGTCGCCGTTGCGCAATTCTTTCTCGATCTTGCGGCGCTCGTTCGGAAGATAACCCCCGCGATAGGATCGAATCTTATTGATCAACTCAGGACAGCGTTCTTTTAGATACGTGAACAGCAACTCGACATTGACCCGACTGCGACAGAAAAGTATCGTGCTGATGCGATTTTTTAATAGATACGAACCCAGGCTGGCGGCTTCTTTGATCGCTGACGCGCGAATGCCGAGAGCTTGATTTACGACCGGCGGATTATAGAAAATGACGTGTTTCGCGCCGCGCGGAGCGCCGTTTTTATCGACCAGGCGAAAGGGCTGGCCCGTGATGCGGCTCGCGTGCTCGGCGGGATTGGCGATGGTCGCGGAGGACGCCAGAAATCGCGGCTTCGCCCCGTAGAATTCACAGATCCGCAAGAGCCGCCGCAGTAGATTCGCGACATGACTGCCGAAAACCCCGCGGTAAGTATGCAGCTCGTCGATCACGATAAATTCCAGATTCTCGAAGAGCTTAATCCACTGCGTGTGATGCGGCAAAATGCCCGCGTGCAGCATATCGGGGTTGGTGACGACAAAGTCCCCGGCTTCGGTGATCTTGCGCCTGGCCGCGACCGGCGTATCGCCGTCGAAAGTGAAGATGCGAAAATCCGTTTCGCAGGCGTCGTTAAAGGCGTTGAGCGCGGACTGCTGATCCTGGCTGAGAGCTTTCGTCGGAAAGAGCAAGAGTGCGCGCGCGTGCGGATTCTCCAGCTTACGCTGAAAGATCGGCAGCATATAGGTCATCGACTTACCCGAAGCGGTCGGCGTAACCGTGACGACGTTTTCGCCGTCGAGCGCCGCCTGGATCGCTTCGGCCTGGTGGGTGTACAATTCGCGAATGCCCTGCACGTACAGAGCGGACCGCAGGCGACCGTCGACCCGCTCGGGTATCGGCGCGTATCGCGCCTCTTGCGCCTCGATTGTATGCGCGCTGGCGATGCATTCTCCGAAGCGCGGATCGGCTTTCAGGAAATCCAGAAATTGATTGAGATTCATGGCGCGCCTCCGGCCGCTTCCGCCTGCCGGGAAACCGCTCCACGATACTCAAAGGCCAGGAGCGTGAAATCGTCGAAGAGCGGCGCCGTTTCGCTGCCGCCGTACAGGCGCGCGTACTGAAAGACTTCGCGCAGCATTTCTCCCGGTTCGAGCTCCCGCAATTCGACCAGCAACTCACGCAGGCGATCTTCGCCGAACAGCAGTCCCGCGCGATTCTCCGTCTCCGTAATCCCGTCCGTGTACATCACGATACGATCGCCGGGCCGCAGCCGTGTCTCCACATTCTGGCTGTTCGGCGCAAGCAGCGGATGCAACAACACGCCGCTGGATTCCAGCGTTTCCAGCGAACCGTCCGCGCGCACGACCAGCGGCGGCAGATGTCCGGCGTTCGCGTGGCGCACCACGCCCGTATTCAAATCCAGATAACAAAAGCAAACCGTGATATGATGCGAAGCCAGTTTATCTTTGATGGCTTCGTGCAATCGCGCCAGAGCCAGGGCGGGATCCTCCATGACTTCGTGCGATACGCGCAGGGCCATTTTGATCATGGACGAGAGCAGCGCGGCCGGCACGCCGTGACCGGTCACGTCCGCGACCGCGAAGAGCGCGCGGCCGTCGTCACGAATATGAAGATCGATAAAATCTCCGCCGACGGCTTCCATCGGTTCATACAGATAGGCGACCCGCAGATCTTCACGATCCGCGACCGGCGCCGGCAATAACGCGCGCTGGATATCTTTGGCCACCTCCAGCTGCGTCACCAGAGCGTAGCGCGCGCGATCGAGAGTTTTAATGCGCGCGGCCATGCCCAGCGAAAGCAAAAGCGTCGCGAGACTCGCCCCGACCATCAGGACGTGATTCATCAGAAACTCGTTGGTGAAGAGTCCAAACTGGATCGCGCCGTGAATCAAAAGCGACGCATAAAAGATGCCCCAGGATATTAGATAATAACGGGCGGGACGAAAGCGTTTACGTCTCCAGAGCAATGCCGCGCCGTAGATCATTCCGACGGCGAGAATCAGGGACGAAGCCGTGGCGATCACAGTGGCGTTGTGCGTATAACCAAGCAGGTTGAGAGTAAAGGCGAGGACGAATACCGCGCACAGCAGCTGCAGGAAACGGTGCAGCCGCGGCGTGTGACTGGCCGTATGCAGGTAGTCCTGAGTAAACAGAGCGATCGATAGCAGACATAGGATCCCGAGCGCTGGAATCGAAGCGTAATTGAAATTCGGATGGTCCGGAATCAGATACTGAAAATTCAGCCCCAGATAGCCGCTCGTAAACAATCCCATGAAGATCAGGAGCAGCATATAATAGAGATAATTGCGCTCGCGCAGGGTCGCGAACATCAACAGATTGTAGAGTAAAAGCGCGGCGAAGAATCCCAGAAAGGCGCCGTACATGTACTTGCGCCGGTTTTCATTCGCGACTCGCGCTTCGTCGCTAACAATCGCAAGGGGCAGCTGCAGGGTCGTGCGATTCCAGACCCGCAGATAGTACACGCGCGACTCGCCGGCGGCCAGGCGCAGCGGAATATAGAACGGGGGGCTGTCGATGTTGCGCCGGCTGAAGGGCAGGCTGTTGCCCAAACGCTGGTGCGCGAAACTGTCGGCCCGAATGGCGCCGGTTTTATCCAATGCGTATTCGATAAGATCGATCTCCCACAGCCGCGGATTCTCAACGACCAACCAGAGCGAGACCGGAGAACTTCGGTTATCGTTGGCGACCGCGAAACGCACCCAGGCGCTGCCGCCGCCCGCGCCGAAATTCAGAATACCGTCACGGTTCTTTTGAAAGCGCCCCGTGCCGCCGGGTTCGAACGGGCGGCCGTCGTTCGAGCTTCCGCTCCCATTTCTGGCGGCCGCCGCCACGCGGGCGCCGGCAGTCTCTTTGCCGTCCGGATCGTACCAGTATTCGACGGAGCCGTCCAGGCGCTCGTACTCCGGAAGCGAAGAAACGAATATTCGTTCCATTGTCACCGGCAACTTAACTTCGGCGTGGATCGCCGAAGCCAGGGTGAGATACAGTATCGGGATGATCAGGGGCCCGTACCCGGCGCGCAGACGAAACATGCCTTTCTGCCGTCATAGCACAGGCGAACATTTCCCCGTGAAACCAAAATTTTGACTTTACGCGTCGCCCGACCCCGCATTACTCACGATCGGATACAAACAGAGAGTGTTTCAACAGTTATGCAATTTTTACAAAAGATTCTGATGCGGACCGGTGTCGCGCTGGCCGGACTGATCGCGGCCTTCGGCGTGTTCGCTTACGCCATAACCTTTCATCCCGCGGATGAACAACCCGCGGACCTTGTGTGCCCGGCCGACGCCCCCGTTCTGAAACCCGGACAGCCCATTAAAGTGCTCAACTGGAACGTACAGTACATGGGGAGCAAGAACTACACGTTCTGGTACGACGTCCCGAACGGCGACGGACCCGATCTACGGCCGTCGCCTGAATCCATCGAGGCGACCTTCGAGGAAGTCGCGCGCGTTATCGCCGCCGAAGACCCCGACCTGATCTTAATTCAGGAGATCAACGAAGGCGCGGGTTATACCGACGATATCGATCAGCTCGCGGAATTGCTGGGTCGCATATCGCCCGAGTATCGCTGCCATAGCGACGCATTCTACTGGAAGGCCGCTTTCGTTCCGCACCCGAAAATTATGGATTCGGTCGGCATGAAGCTCGCGACCATCAGCAAATATAAAATCGAAAAATCGACGCGCCACCAGCTGCCGCTGATCCCCGACAATCTGCTGATGCAGCAGTTCAATTTAAAGCGGGCCGTGCTGGAAAGCGAACTGCCAATCGAGGGCGCACAGTCGCTTATCGCGATGAACACGCACCTCGACGCTTTCGCCCAGGGCGACGACACCATGCAGCGCCAGGTCGAGTTTTTGAACCAGCGAATGGGCGCACTCAAAAGCGAAGGACAGTCGTTTTTCATCAGCGGCGATTTCAATTTGCTGCCGCCTGATTTTCCGCTCAAAGATCTACCCGAGTTCGCCTGGAGCTACTACAACACCGACTCGGAACTGCGACCGCTGTTCGAGAATTTTACGTCAGGGGCGCCGCTTGAACAACTCTTGAACCCGGCGGTCCGTGCGAATTACTATACGTTTTTCAGCAATAACCCCGATGCGAAAGGACCCGATCGCACGATCGATCA
This sequence comes from Phaeophila floridearum, assembly GCA_036784835.1. Lineage (NCBI taxonomy): Eukaryota > Viridiplantae > Chlorophyta > Ulvophyceae > Ulvales > Phaeophilaceae > Phaeophila > Phaeophila floridearum. Next base: position 6,782 of record JAYMFU010058000.1, read on the forward strand.
TATGTTTTATAACGCCGACCGCCTCGCATTGCAGGAGTACAGGGTTCGACAGCAAGACACGCTGCAGATTTCCGATCATCTGCCGATGGTCTTCGTATTGCAGCTACCGTCAAATTAGCGCAGGGTCCACGCGCGGATTCACGGCGGTCTTCGCGCGATCGTCCGCTGATAGCGAACGATCACATATCAAACTAACCCGCAGCGCCCGGATCGTTTGACCCTCCGCGAACCGCGCAACGGAGTGGTCAGTTATGAAAGCGTACGAAATCCAGGCCTTCGGTATCGATCATCTCAAGCAGGTCGAGCGTCCTGATCCACAACCTGGTCGCGGCGAGATTCTCGTGTCCATGCGATCGACGTCGCTGAACTACCGCGACTACCTGACCCTGATTGGCGAATACAATCCCCGCTTGAAGCTCCCGCTGATTCCCCTGTGCGACGGCGCAGGCGAAGTGATCGGCGTGGGCGAGGGCGTCAAAAAGATCAAGGTTGGCGACCGGGTCGTCAGTAATTTCGCTCAGGAGTGGGTATCGGGAAAACCCACCATCGACCAATTGCGCACCAGCCTGGGCGGCCCGCTCGACGGCTGCCTGGCGGAACAACGCGTATTTCCGGAGTACGGCGTCGTTAAGATCCCAGACTATATGAGCTACGAAGAGGCGAGCACCTTGCCCTGCGCCGCCCTGACCGCCTGGAGCGCAACCATGCAGGCCGGGACCAAAGCCGGCGACACTGTTTTGGTGCTCGGCACGGGCGGCGTTTCAATCTTCGCACTGCAATTCGCGAAGATGCACGGCGCGAAAGTCATCGTAACCTCTTCCAGCGACGAAAAGATCGAGCGCGCGAAGCAGCTCGGCGCGGACCACTCCATCAACTATCGCGAGAAGCCGAACTGGTCGAAAGAAGTCCGGCGCATTACGAAGATGGCCGGCGCGGACCACGTCATTGAAGTCGGCGGAGCGGGTACCCTCGAACACTCCATCTTTTCGACCAGACTCTTCGGTCACATCAGCCTGATCGGCGTGCTGGCGGGCGGCAAGAGCGACGTAAACATGACGCCGGTGCTCATGCAGAATATCACCGTACAGGGCATTCTCGTCGGCGGACGCGACGGCTTCGAGGAGATGCTGCGGGCCATGGCCCTGCACGAAACGAAGCCGGTCATCGACCGAGTCTTCGATTTTTCCGAGGCGCCAGCGGCTTTCGAGTATCTGGGCGCCGGCAAACATTTCGGCAAAGTTTGTATTCGCGTCGGCTGAGTCGCCGGCCAATTCCGCACTGACAGCCAGGCTGCATCCTGGAGTCTGACCCGCGAGTATTCAACGGCCGCTTTTTCGGAACGGTCAACGGATATAGACGAGGCGAAGCGGTGAAGCGAAAGATCGATGGCGTTCTGTTTGATTTTGACGGCACCCTGGTCGATACCTATCGACTGTACGTGGAGAGCTACCGGCACGTACTTGGAGAATACCACGGCAAGAGTTTCACATTCGAAGAGATCGTCGGTCTGCAGCTGAAAGCCGAGATTCGTTTTTTTCTGGATCCGCCCTATCGCGACGATTTCGACCGGCTCTATCGCGCGTTCATGAAACACTATGACGAGCGTCACGAGCATTATTGCGACGGGGCCTACCCCGGCGTCTTCGCGGTCGTCGACGCGATCCAGGACCGCGGCCTGCAGACCGGGCTCGTAACCGGCAAGAGCCGCGCCGCCTATGATCTTTCGGTCAGTCGAACCGGCGCGCCGGAATTCGCCGTGAGCATCTGCGACGACGACGTGAATTTACCGAAGCCGGATCCCGAAGGCATTCTGCGCGCCTGCCAGATTTTAGAACTCCAGCCCACGCGCATGATCTACGTCGGCGATTCGCAGGTCGACCTGGACGCTGCCGCGAACGTCGGCGCGATCTTTGCGGGCGTGCTCTGGGCCAAGAACGCGGCCGAACAGGCGCAGTTTCGCGAATTATGCGCGGATCGCCCGGAAGCGCATCTATTTACGGCGCCGTCTGAGCTGCTGGAGTTTCTCGACGAGACCTGAAGATTTTTAAGCGGACGCGACCGTCATCTCCTGCATGCCGAGGTCCAATTCCCCGTCGGGTGTGGCGATGCTCGCGTGGATCACGTCGCCGTCTTTTAAGTAGCGATCGCTTTCGGCTTGCAGCTCGACGAATTTTCGGATGAGCGCCCGGTCGCTGTAGATTAATTGCGCAAGCTTCTTGCGCCACCCGCCCGGTACGCGCATCGCCACGCCGGACGGCGTTCCGGTGAGCACGAGGTCGCCCGGACGCAAATCCAGAACGCCCGCGAGTTCGCCGAGGGTTTCGCCGGGACTGTAGATCATCTGACGCACGAAAGCCCGCTGGCGAACTTCGCCGTTCACCCGCAGCATCAACTCCAGCTGGTCGAGTCGCGCGAAATCATCGGGATCGAGCAAGACCAGATAGGGTCCGACCGGACAGAACGTACGAAAGCTCTTGCCTTTGAACCACTGTCCCTGCGGCACCTGCACGTCTCGCGCCGATACGTCGTTGGCGACGACCACGCCGGCCACGCAGGTCTCCGGCTGGATAAAACCCGGCTTCGGGCCCGGCACGGGGGTCTTGCCCAGCACCAGGCCCAGTTCGATTTCGTAATCCAGCAGGCGGACTCCAGGCGGACGCCGAATCGCGCCGCGCGCTCCGGTCAGGGCGGACGACGCCTTTGTGAATATCAAATTGAACGACTTATCGGAAGGACGAAAGCCGGTCTCTTTAATATGGTCCAGGTAGTTCTTACCCTGGCAAACGATCTGAGCGTCTGCTGTGACCGGGCTCAGAATCGTCACCTTTTCGATGGACAGTGCGCCTTTCGCCGTCCCTTTCGCGCGCGCCATTTTGCGGGCTTTCGTCGCGCCGCGCTCCAGAAAGGCGGCCAGGGTCGGATACGATCCGGGTATTAAGCGAATCGTACGATCGCGCAACACGCCCCACGCGATCGCGCCGCGGCGGCCTTTTTGAAATCGAACGATAGTTGTACTCATAAATGGATTGTCCTGTACTGGGCCGCGCGCGATGCATGTCCATCGAAATCCTCAAGCGAACCTTCGCGCGGTTACGCAAATAGGGCCGCGCTAACGATTTGCGCACTGGCGAAACTATGGCAAAGGCGGAACACCGGGACGAATTCATAGAGCACCTGCTGGATTTAATGCGCGACATGGGCGGGATAACGGCGCGGCGCATGTTCGGCGGACACGGAATCTATCGCGGGAATGTGATGTTCGGGCTGGTCGCTTCGAATGTTCTCTATCTGAAGGCCGATGCGCTCAATCGGCCGCTCTTCGAAGCGGAGTCGCTTGAGCCCTTTACGTACGAAGGCAAAGGCAAGCCGATTCAAATGTCGTACTATCGCGCGCCTGAACAGGCTCTTGAAAGCCCGGGCATCATGCTCGAGTGGGCCGCTCACGCCTGCGAAGCGGCTCTGCGTTCGGGCACTCGCTCCAAAAAAAAGAAGGCCGCGTCAAAAGCCCCGTCCGGCAAAAAGGCCAAAAAGAAAGCCGCGAAAAAAACCGTCAGTAAATCCGCACTGACAAAGACAACGAAAACGAACGCAAAGAAGAAGAAGACCGCACGCAAGACTACGAAGAAGGCTTCAAAAAAGACCGCACACAAAAAAGCGACGAAGAAACGCTGATGCAGACCGCTCCCTCAAGCGGACGCCGCGGCCTGACGGCGTAGCTTTGTTTCAATCCGCGCGCGGCGTTTTTCCAGCTCCTCCCGGGAATACAGCCCGCGATTCGCAATCGCCGGGGCCATCGCAGACGATACATCATTTTCGAGCGAGCCGCCGCTCTCCGCGAGAATCAAGCGCCGCAGCAGCTCTTCCGTATGATCGAGAGCCGCTGGAAAATCCTTCAGGCGATGCTCAAGCAATTTCGCGAGAGCCATACGCGCATACGGGCAATCATAACGCTCGACCACTCGCGCGAAAACGCCGGCCGCCTCTGCATAGGCGCCCCGGGCCCGCTGCAGCTGGCCGAGCAATAGAAAGTCGCGATAACGTAAATCGCCGTACTCGTCGGCCGCCGTGCCGGTTTTCGACCGAAGTTCCGCGTCGACGTGGCTGAGCAATGCGAGCGCCTCGTCCGAACGCCGGTTGCGCAACAAAATCCGCGCGAGTCCGGATCGCAGGGCTCCGCGGGCGTCGTCGCGCCGATCGTACAGGCGAATGGCTTCCAGAAAGAGCAGTACCATGCCGCTCAGGTCCTGGAGATTATGATCGAATACTTTTTCGAGACCGCCGTCATGACCGTACTTCACGTAGTCGAAATAGATCTGCGGAATTTCCGCGCCGGGCAAATCGTCTTCGCGTACGTACGCGAGCAGACGTTCTTCGAAATCCATCTGTCGATAGCCGCTGAAACTGCCCTTCGGAAACAGACGCCGAAAAATATGCAGCAAATCGAAATGCAAAAAATCCGGCAGGCCCGGCTTACGATTCAGAATCAGTCGGTTGCGCAGCAGGGGCACGTCGAAGGCCCGACCGTTGTAGCTGACCAGATACTTAAAGCGACGAAAGCGATCCTGTATATAGTCCAGATAGTCTTCTTCGCCGCCCGGTTCCGAAAGATAGATCAATTCCCGAACGAGCCTGCCCGACTCGAAACTCGCCAGCCCGGTCAAAAACGGTAAGGTTCCCGTGCCGCGGGTTAAGCCGGTCGTCTCCGTATCGAGAAACAGCACGTCTTCGGGGTGCAACGCTTCCGGCTGACTCCATAGCGCGAGATCGAGAATCCCACTGAGACGCAGCGGCAAATACTCCTGGAGCGCCCGCTCGCCCATGCGCGGATTTGTGTCTTCGCGGCGATAGCGATAGACCCCCGGCGCGAGCCGGTGAAATGCAAAGCTGCCGAATTCGAGGTCCGCCGGCGCTCCGGCGATGGCGTCCCTGGCCTCCGAGAAAAGGGCTTCGCCCTGCGGCTTTGCTTCGGGAGCCGACGGCGCCGCGTCGCGCCCGGCAGGCGAGGCGGCTCCCGAAGAAATGGCACCGGGGTCAGACCCGGACTTCGAATCGAAGTCGTACAGGCTCAGCTTTTTTTTGAGTCCGCTCATAGTGGGAACGACTCCCCGGCTGCGCTCATCGCCTGAAGCGGAAGCTCAACCGCCGGCCGCGGACTGTTCGCGCTTGCTTATGAATTCCTGAGTAAAGGGGATTTCGAGGCGGGCAATGGTGCGGTCTTCTTCGATCAGAATACGAAAGAGATTCGGATCGATCTCTTCGCCCTTCAGCAAAATGATAATCAGAGCGATGCCGAGACCCGCGCCTTCCGACTCGCCGCTCATCGCCTGGTCCATATAAAACTCGGCGATGTCGTTGTAACCCATGGCCTTCTTCAGCTTGCCGCGAACCATCTCCTCTTCTTCTCTGGCGATGGCCGTATTGTTCACCACTTCGAGAGTCAGGCCGGTCGGATCGAATTGAAAATCGATAATGACGTAATAACCTTTCTCCCGCGCTTTGTGG
>JAYMFU010058111.1:0-7500 GCA_036784835.1 Phaeophila floridearum
GTGGCGCACGTTTGTTTTATCACGAGTGGAATGCTGTTCGGACCAAGAAGGGCAAAGGCAAGGCACATCGGACGTGTTGCCACGGCCTGAAGTTCCCGGCGCTGCCTGAGGTGACGGATGAGTGGAAAGCTGTATACCATACGGAGGCGTGGCGGAAGTACGGCCGGTTGGTCAACGGCGCGAACTCCTTTGCGGTCACGTCGTTATCGGATAGCGTGGACCACAACACATCCACGGAGCGGCAAGAGCGCAAAAATGTGTCGGCAGGCGTGTGGCAAGAGGGTGGACAGGCGGTGCATCTCTTGAAGATTGAGGGCTCGGTGTACTTGCGTGCGCAGCATCTTGGGGTGCCGGGCGCGTCGGAGCCAAAGCCATTGGACGATACCGCGAAGGCTATCACTCGGGCCGCTCGGAACTGGTACGTAATTTAAGCACGAAGGAGGGGATGCAACCGTTGTGTGTGGATTTATGTCAAGTGTGCGTGACTTGTCGATGGTTGGTGCAAGCGTGCCGCATGTGTTGCAGGTTTTGTTCAACGGCCGCTCCGAATCTGGATCTTGTGTTCACTCGCCATCCGGAAGTGGTGCAATGTACTACGCGGACACGCGATCTTCGGCGCACGTCGCACTTCGCCACGCAAGCCACGGACGGCGTTCAAGTGCAGCAGGCGGAGTTCGTAGACACCGTGAATGCGGAGTACCAAGGCGGATTGGCGGCCGCGTTGGAGCGCGGGGAGGTGTTCGCATTGTACCAGTCACCGACGAACGCCATGCCGATGCTGCACCACATCGATCTGACTACACGACGTGTGCTGGCCGACGGGGAGTGGGACGCCATGGCGTTCCCGTGTTTGTTCCCGGGTCTGGAGGTTCCGTTCCTCGGGGCGCCGCCGAAAGCGGGACGCGGCCGGGGTGCCGAGCGCTCGATGACGCGACGGAAATGGCTGTGCTACGCGATGTATCAGCAGTACCTACCGCTAGTGTCGTGTACGACGTTGGCGCAAGAGTACGTGTTGACGGCGTGGAACTACGTACAGCAGGAGCGCATCGAGGCCGCGATGCGCTCCGTGACGTGCGCGTGAACGCTTTCTGGAGGGGTTACGTGAGGATGCCGCTACTTCGGACGACGACGGCGGTAGAGGGACAGATTCGGAGGCTGACGATGATGTGCAGGTTGATGACAATGCGGGGTACGGCTTACGGCAGTTCGCGTACATGCCGACCACGTTCGTGGGAGGCGCAACATGGTTCAACGAGGCAACGGAGGACATGTTGTACGCAGCCGCGAAGCTAGGGTGCACCAACACGCTGCTGATCACGCTGACATGCAACCCGCAGTGGCAAGGCATTCGGGACATGGCGGACGGCGGGGAGCGGGGCACGGCGATCAATAGCACGTGGGACCTAGCGGTGCGGGCGTTCCGGATCGCGCGCGAAAAGCTGTGGACGTTAGCAAGGAGCGGGGACTGGCTGCCGTGTCGCATCCGCCGGGAGGAAAGGTCGGCCAAGTGGGCGGTGGACAGCATGGAGACGCAAGATAAGGGGCTGTTGCATTCCCATTTGGTCGCGAGCTTCCCGGGGCTGGCGTGGACACCAGACGACGTGGACGCGATGATCTGGGCACGGTTCCCGGATGACGCCGAAGAAGCGTTCTTCAAGGAGCTGTATGGCGTGTCCTTGACGTCGTTAATCAAGCGCCATATGCTCCACAAGTGCAACCCCGGTTACTGCACGAAGGACGGCCCGTGCCGGTTCGGCTTCCCGTTCAAGCCCTCGAAGTGCACCCGCATCCTGGATCGCCAACGGGTCATCCACCGGCGCAAGCCCGAGGACAAGTGGGTGGCGACCTTCAACCCCCACCTCTTGTGTGCGTTCCAGTGCCACGTCAACGTCATGCTCGCGGGCGTGCTAGCCGTGGCGTACATCCTCGGTTACATCGGGAAAAACGACCGCCACACCAAGCTTGCGTTAGCGCTAGCGCGCCGCGATGCCAAGGCACGTGCTGAGCGCGAGGGCGCGGATGCACCACACCCGGTGTGCGCCTTGGAGACGTTTCAGGCACACAAGAAGTTCTCGTCTTCGGAAGGGCTCGCACGGTGTATGGAGGAGCCGTGGGTGCGCAGCGACCCGGCGGTCATGCGGCTACAGATCCTCGGGCAGCAAGACATCGCCGAGACGCCATACACGGGTCGCAACCAGCCATCCGCGTTCCAGCAGTACTTGTGGAGACCCAAGGCGTTCCGTGACATGAACTTCTTGAAGTACTGGGCGAGTGTCCGGTGCGAGAAGATTCGCAAGCGATGTCCCCAGAAGGCCTCGGTGTACCAAACGAAGCAACCACAAGCAGACCACCGCCGCTTTGTCTTCCGGAGAACGCACCCCGTGAATGCTCTGTGTCGCATCGTCCGTGTGCAACAGAACGCGGGCGAGCGCTTCATGTTGCGGCTGCTGCTGCAGCATATGCCAGAGGACTTCCATCCGTGGGGCGGAGACGGCGCAACGACGTTGGATGCGTTTTGTACCTACCGGGGTGTGCGCTATCGGTCGTTCCATGAGCTAGCGGAGGCGCGGGGGCTGTGTTCCAATGCCCACTTCGCACGGATGATGTTGCAAGAGCAAGTCGAGGATCGCTTGTGCAACGGGAGGCAGCTGCGAAGCATGTTGGTCGGAATTGTGCGCCTACTACACGAGGGTCCCGACGTGTACGAGTTCATCCACGAGTTCCTAGACGACCTGGCCGGGCAAGATTGCGAGAGAACCATGGGCGCCGTGGTGCGCGACATTGAAGCGAGTATGCGCGCCATGGGGGACACGTTGATGCGATTCGGGGGCCGCATAGCGGAATTTGTGAGTGGCATGGCGGACGGGGTGGATCCGGCGCCAGATCTGTCCGACATCGATGCTTCGTCAGACGTCGGCGACGATGCACAGCAGGAGATCTTTGACCACACGCTGAAGTGCGCGTTGTCGGAGGGAGTGGACGTCGTGCATGTGGAGGCGCCGGGCGGATGTGGCAAGAGCTACTTGGCGAAACGCATCGCGGCACGTCTGGCCAGACTACCACGGAACGGTAGATCGAAGTTTTGTGCGTTCACCAATGCTGCCGCGTCGCTGTTGCCGTGTGGCGAGTCCATCCACGGCACATTCAAGTTGAACATCACGACGTTCGAACAGGAGCCGAGCATCCGGGAGCACGCCATGGACGACGAAGCACATAAAGAGCGGCTACGGGCACTCAAGCTTATCGTGCTCGACGAGATCAGCATGCTACGGGCGGCGGAGCTAGATGTCATCATCGATGAGCTACGACGCATCGGGTTCAACGGTGCGCTCCATTGGTGGACATATGCTAGGCTGTGGAAGTAGACGGAGGTTAGAACGACGAGGGATGTATTGAATGGTGGGGAACTTGCGTTAATGTCAACGATGACGTGTTTGTGTGATTGGAAAAAGTTAGGTGCCATTGGAGAATGGGGAACTGACGTGGATTGACGGGAGTTGTTTGTAAAAGTATGTCGCTGACCCGTGTTGTGAATGTGTGTGTAGGTGTTGTCTACGTGTGTGGAAACGACGCGCAGCTCGCCCCTGTGCTGCCGGGCGCAAACACGTCCCAGATCCTCCACCACCACGTCACGTCCTCCAAGACGTACGAAGAAGCGCGCCACTTCACGATGGTGAAGAATCGGAGAGTGCGTGGCAAGAGCGCCGCGGCGTGTGCCTTTCGAAAGCTACTGTTGGACATCGGATACGATCGATTGCCACCAGTGGACGGGGAGAGCAAGTACGACGATGGGACGAGCATCGTGAGCCTACCAGCAGACGTCTTGAATGCGCGAGTTGCAACGGATGAAGCTGTTCAAGACGCGCGGCGGTGGTGCTTTCCATCACTGTACAAAGCCGCGCCCACCATGCCATCCCGTCCTCATTCGAATCGCATGGCATGCATAGCAACGGCAACCCGACAGCTAGAGCGCGAGCACAACGACGCGTTGATGGATCGACTTCCTGGTGACGCCCATGAGTACATAGGCGAGGACTACATCCCGGCATACGAAGGCTCGTCTTCCAATGACTACGGTGGCTACGTGCCGAGCGATGTGGACGCGTTGCTCACGGCGCTTGGGGACCATGTCGACCAGTCCGGGGTGCCCTATTACACGCTACGCCTGAAACCCTTGATGCCGGTCACGCTCTTGCAGACGATTGACAAGCGGGTGGGGTTGCTGAAGGGGACACCGGCAGTGGTAGTCTCGTGCCATGAGCGATCCGTGCGCGTGATGTTGGAGGACGGAAGTGTGCACGTCATTCCGACAACGACGACACAGTACAAGCCTCGTGGGCTGCGCGGCGTGGAAGTGGAGGCACATCGACGGCAGATCCCGTTGCAGGTAGCATTTGCGTGCACCTTCCATCGACTACAAGGAAGAGAAGCGCAAAGATACGTTGTGGACTTGCGCCATCCTCCGTTCTGTCACGGACAGCTTTATGTGGCGTTGTCTCGAAGCATAGGCACACTCGGTATCCGCACGCTTGTGGAAGAATCTGCAATGCACGGGAATGAAGTGCACGTTCCAAACGTGGTGCTGCATGAGCTGTTGCAATATGTGGACATGGCAGCGTTGGAAGCCGAGTTGAAGTGGCTATCGGAGGTGGCGGGTGTTGAGAAGGACGACGATGAGGACATGGAGTTTTTGTGGAATGACGAAACATGGCTACGAGATGTATTATGAGCCGTACAATTATGTTTTCGTGTTTTTATGCGTTTTGTTTAGTGAGTTTTTACTCCTTGTGACTCTATGGCATGCAAGTGTGAATATTGGTAGCAAACTTGATCTTACGTATAATGTGAATGTACATAACGGATGCGATTGTGTATGGCAGATGAGGTGAATCCATTGTAAATTTCGCCAAATCATTCCGAACGTTATACATTTATAGGGGTATGTATGTGAGATTCTATACATGTATATATTAGAAAGTATTGTAGTTTTGGTTTGAGCATTCGGTTCTATGAGAGAATGTTCTATAACATTGTTGTTTGCTTTTACATTTTGATTTGTGCATGGTATACATGTGTACGTTAGAATCTTCTTAGATGGAAGGTTCCATAGATATGGTGTGATTCTGTATTAACGCAAGCCGTTTCGTGTTGAATGACGTACTTGTACACGTATATAGAAGCTTCTATGCGAGGGCACAAAAGGAGCTTTGGGTTGTGTGTGAGTTACAGGAATGTGAATGGCGAGAAAGTTCTATGTGTACGTGCGTATCAAGTGGAAGCTGCATAACGAGGTAGTGTTCAAGTGTGTGTTCAAGTGTGTGGGAGTTTCGATTAGAAGGTTCTATGTGTTGGCAATGAATGACATTCTGGTCTTGTGTGAGCAAGCAAGATGTGACAAGCTATTCTATGAGTACGCGCGTATAGGGGTAGAAGCGTATCCGCATAAGGAGTTAGTGTTTAAGTACATTTGTAGACGTAAATAGAATTTTCGATTAGAAGGTTCTATGTGCGGGCAATGAATGAGGTTCGGGTCTTGTGTGAGCAAGCGGGATGTGACGGGCTAGAAGGTTCTATGTGTACGTACGTATTAGGGTATTAGCGTTTTACAAAAAAAGATAGTGTTCATGTAGACTACTTCCAATTGTAGAGAGCGAGTACAAGAGAAAGTGAGGGTGGGTACACGATATATTGAGAGTGAGTACGAAAAATAGCAAGTGGATCTTATGAGATCTTGCGGATCTCAAAGCCACTAAGAAAGATGCACGAACAATGCAAAACATGGCAATGCTTGCGCAATATAAGGTGTGCAAATGATGTGCAAGTTCATCGCAACCTGGTGCTGGTCTTCTTCGGAGTCTTCATCACGAGATAGTTCATCCACTGTACTTAACGCTCTCCAGTAGCACCATGTCTGGCCGCCGCACTACCTCTGCCGGTTCCCGATCGAGCTATGGGAATACCCGGCGATCGAAGGAAGGGACGATTACACCGAACATTGTGGGCCTGTTGTTCGTGTCGTTTATTGGCTACGAATTCAAGGCCTTCTTGGATGACGATGTCTTCAAGAATTATTTTTTGCACCAAAGTGCAGAGGAGACCATAAGCAATGTCCACGCAAAGGCAGAGGAGTTGTTGCCACCGTGCGATTCTAGTCCATATGTACTATTTCAATCGTTTGGAATCGTGACTACGCCATGTATGCATGGATGCGGTACAACGTTGAATGCATTGCCAGGATGCTATGTGACATGGATGTATCAAGAATTGTCAAACGTGTATAAAATGCTTGATGGAGTATGTCAAATTGCAATATGACACGTGTGTTTAACATGACACATAACATGAACATGAATGACTATGGCATGAACTAGCAATCCTAACATGTTTGTGATGATGCAGAGGGTGCAAGATATGTCAAGCCATGGGCAAAGTGCCCAACAACCCGAAGCAAGAAAAGGCGTATGCTGTCAATAAGTACACGCCGGCCATGGGCAAGTACGTGACCCCCACATGGCCCGTCACGCGCTTTTTCGATGGTCTACTTCGTGCGCTCAAAATCCACCGCATGCGAAACTATGATGCCAAGGGCAACCCCACCCACCACACATTGGACATGCAACTGGAGCTCATGGCCCAGAAGCGTAGGGGAGGCGTGGCAGGGCTTTGGAACATAGCGTCGAAGGATGAAGTCAACGGCGCCACACTGGAGACAATGTTGTCGTGGTTGGCAACTTTGGTGGAGATCATGGCATGCATGCCCGAGGCCCTGCATTCTCGGGTGCGTACCAAAATACATGAACACGACATGTTGAGTATGAAAGCACGCCTGGCGTTGCATAGCGATGCATATACCAACGCTTTGTGTGAGATGAAAGTAAGAAGTATGGGGTTGTCTAGGCCACTTGTTTCATAACACAATGTATGATTAATGCAAGGAATAAATACATACTCATGTTAAGTACGTACATTTCGTGCTGACTTTGGTGTTGAAGTGGCATGGGAAACAACAAACAGTACATTCGTATTGTTTACGTACATGTCATGGTGACTTTGGTGTTGAAGTAGCATGGACAAGAACAAATGGTAGATTCGTCTTGTTAGTACCTATTTGGCAGTTTGCAGATAATGGCGTTGTGTGAGCACCAACCCAAGGTGGAGGAACTAATGCGTCGGTGGATGAACATGAAGCTCGGTTTGTTGGAAACCTCGCCCGCCCACAAATCGTACCAAGGATACGCGCACGTATGGATGTTGGTGGTGCCAGGTATCAAGGCACTCGCCCGAAAATACGGCATCCCGGACAACGAGTACTTGTTGGAGATTCGGGTCGCGGACGCCAACGGGTTTGTATCGGCAGTGGAGGCATTTGGGCGCATCCCCAAGAAAGTTATCGTCGAGGCGGATATGTCAGACTCCGAAGACGATGATGATAACGATGATGAGGACGATGAGCCTGTTGCGTCTACGGCCCCGCCCAAAGAGAACCTATCAGACAGCGAA
>JAYMFU010058222.1:0-12267 GCA_036784835.1 Phaeophila floridearum
TGCTGAATGCCTCTTCCATGCCCTCATGCAACACCCATGCATCTGGGTCCACGGCTCCTCCATGCATCCAGCCTTCCAACTCAGTCCATGTATCCGTCCTATTCCATGAGCTGCTTCATCCAACTGTGAATCCGTTCCATTCGAATTGGTCACCTAGTCCATCCATGTGTCTCTTTGAATGTCTATACATCCATCCATGTATCCAGTTCTATCACTGTGTGGATCCGTTGCTTTCCGCCATCCCTCCCATGCGTTGCAACACTTGCTGCATCTGACTTCGCCCTGCAAAAGGTCCAATCGCCCACTGTTGCAGCCATGACGATTCCATTGCCTCTTGGTGGTGGCTAACAACAGCGTTCAGCGGCACGAAACAGCACAGTTGTGGTGTGTGACCGACGTGATCGCCGGGCATCGCATCACATCATGGCGGGCCATGCAGCCCAGCAGCCGCTTGCGTCACAGCATTACACCACAAGGTCCAAACTGTGATGTGGTGGCACGAACAAGCCACGTGGCCTGTCACGTGCCAGCGCATACAGTACAGTCACGGACGGAGGTCCATTCAATGAGCAGCTGGTAGGTCGCAATTCCATACCAACCAATTTGTCTGCAACAGCCGACTGAGTCATAGCACAGGCATTGTAAGCTGGCTTGCAATGCACTTGTGGTAGCTTCCCAGCACACACGAACCAGGGTGCCGCTGTGGAGATGGTGAGACGGCGTTCTTTGGCAAGTACATCCCTTTCATGGTACACAGCGGTAGCCACACTGTCATGTGCAGCATTCAGGTATGTGCAACGGCCTACACCCACGCTGGTAGGTCGAGCGGGTAATGTGTGTGAACGGGTGCACGTGACGCACACCCGGGTGTCCATCAGGCGTCTGCAGCTGTGGAGCTTGGCAGGAGTGAGCCGGTATGTCTGTGCTCCTCCATGTACAAACTGTGCCCAAGATGGGTGTGCACTTGACCATCTGCATGCTCAGCTGCTGCACCCGTGTAGCTGGTTCATTGCTGGTCAATGATCAGCCCGATCATACAAGCCCCTCCAAAGGCATCCATCACGCTTTCCATCGGCCATACTGTGTTGGCCCTCCGTGTATGTTGTGCCACCCTTCAAACGTTCCATCATAGCTTCGCCTTATTCCATCAACTCATGCTTTGCACATGGCCATCTATCCAGGCATCCTGCCTTCTACTTGACAGGCCAGACAAGGTATCCTGCTTGCCCATGCATGGATAGTAACTATCCAGCACTTGTGACCTCAGTACGTTGATGGCACGCGTGGTGATTCATCCGGCGGAAGCTTAGGCCGCATGTGACTGCATTCGGCCAGCCAGCCATCATCATGCCCCTTTCTCCAGTGGTGGTCAGTAGCCCATTGCTTCGTCCAACGTTCATCTGAGCCTCTGCGCACATATGAATGCGATCCATGATTGGATGTGCGAACTGAACAGATGGGTTAGGCGGGGAAATGGGTGGGTGACTGGTTGTGTTGTCAGAACGGTGGGTGGGTGGACACGGGACGTGCATGAATGGTGGCCAATATGGATGGAGTAGCTGGTTCTATCGCATCTGTTCTGTCTGCACATGCACTCTTGGTGCCAGTCATGCTACCACATATGACCAGATTTCCGTAGGCTGAGGAACATCTGGTGATTTGAACCTGGTGTTTTGCAGGCCTTGCTAGCGCTGCCAAACATTTGTGTGTTGCGCATAGTCGCCATCATCTGCAGGTCACAACACAGGTGTGTTACAGCTCACGGAGGTGTCTGCATCATGCAAGGTAGACCATCATAGGGATGGACAGTAAAGACAAACGATGCCTTTAACGGAGTACTGTGCACATTGCGCGCTTTGAATGCTGGACACTTCTATTGCACACGAAGGTCAAGTCCATTGCACTGCTTTGCTACGGACGCAGCAAAACAAGCCGGCACGCAAACAGCACTTGGCACATCTGTTTGCACCCACACACGTACCCACCTATCCAGACTGACCTATATAGCAACAGATGCTGACCCAGTTACCGACAGCATTCTCGATGCACCCCCAACAAAGTACTGGGCTGGTAAGCAGTATAGATGCGTACCTGGAGTTTTGCCTTCCCTTGAACCTGGACCCGGCTGCTGTGGCATGCTCGGCGGCATGCAGGTCTCACGCTTGTGCACACCAGGTCCATTCTTCACTTCGGCAATTGGGTGGCCCTTGCATAGAGTATGTGTGCTGCCTCGAATGCAGACATCTCCTTGGCTACCATGGCAGCCATACACTGCGTCCATGTCGTGAACAATGTGCCCATGTTCAGCTCCACCTCATACTCAATTGCCGCTGGACGCTGTTTGGTGCAGTGCACCCTCTTTGGCCCATCCAGCTTGCTGTCAGCATGCGCTATCCACCGGCACGGCCATCCACTATTGCCTTCGCGTCATCTACACACGGCAGCTGTGTGTTCATCTGGCTGTTGCGTGACGCATGTCTCATCACAGGTGCTCACGCCTGCTCCCACATGTGTTTTCGCTTCCCAACGCACGAACTGAACAGATGGGTTAGGCGTGAAACCGCCGGCTGACATGGCCATCAATCTGCCGTTGCACACTGCCGCATGAACCAGAATTGCACGTGTCGGGGATGGGTGAACCAGTGACGCACAAGGCACGACTGTGCTCATATGCACACATGCATGCCATACCTGCGTGTGCGGTGCCAGGTGGAGTTGCACAGTGAGGCTCGCAGTGCAAATCTGAGCCCAAGAAAACAGAATGCTGCACAACCAGGGGCTTTTACACACGGAGCAGCAGATGAAACAAGATGCTGATGCTGCTGAGACAGGCTTTGAACCAGCATGTTCAAGCTAGAGGCACCCAGACAAGCGTACAAGGGGGCACATGCGATGCATACCATGACGTTCGGCCGGCGTAGCTCTATAAAACCCCGGAAGTGACCTGGGATTCTAGCCATGTCAGTCCCAGACAGCCTTGACTACACCGTCTTCTGTTGTTTTGGATCCGCAGGTTCTCCATTAGCATCTGCCAAATGCCTGTTCCAGGCCCTCGTGCGACATCTATGTCCACGGCTCCACCATGCATCCATCCTTCCGACCCAGTCCATGTATCCATCGTATTCATTCGATGAGCTTTGCCATCCATCTGTGAATCTGTTCCATTCCATTCCATTCACCCATTGCACCCCATTCATCCATCGATGATAACACCCATTCATGCATCCAGTTCTTTCACCTTGCGGGTCTGATGCTGTCCTCCATCCCTCCCACGCATTGCATCCCTTGCTGCATCTGCCTACTCCTTGAAACGGTCCAATCACCCATGCGCTATCCACCAGCACAGCCATCCGCCCTTGCCACCGCGTCATCTGCACATAGCAACTATGTGTTCGTCTGGCTGTTGAATGGCGCTTGACTCATCAAAGGTGCTCACGCCTACTGATGCAGCCCACTGACACGGCCATGAATCCACCGCGCCACGCTGCGGCCTGACCCAGGAGCGCAAGTGAGGGGAATCCAGCAACCCGGTGAAGCACAAGGCATACTACTGTGCTCGCACGCACACATGCACACCACCTCTGCGCACGTGCGTGTTGCCCAGCGCAGTTTCACAGTGAGGTTCATGGTGCAAACCTGAGCCCAAGACAAACAGAGTGCTGCACAACCAGGAGCATGTGCGTTCAGAGCGGCAGATGACAACAGGCGCTGCCGCCGCCGAGACAGGCACTGAACAAGCGTGTTCAAGCTTGTGAGACACACAGACAAGTCTACAAGGGGACACATACGACGCGTACCATGACGTTCGGCCGGCGGTGGTCTGTATACGTTTTGCAGTGACCTTGGAATCTGGCCATGTCAGTCCCAGAAAACCTTGTCGTCCCCGTCTTCTGTTCATGTGGATCCGCAGGTTCTCCACCAGCATGTGCCAAATGCCCGTTCCAGGTTCAAGTATTGCATTCAAACACCTGTATCCACGGCTCCAGCATGCATCCACGCTTCCAACTCAGTCCATGTATCCATCCGACTCTTTCCAAAAGCTGCTCCATGCATCTGTGAATGTACTCCAATCCATTCTATTCACCCAATCCATCCTTCTGTCCTATACATCCATCCAGGTAGCCACTTCTTTCACCAGTTGGATCCAGTGCGTTCTGCCATCCATATGCGTTGCAACCCTTGCACCATCTGATTGCTCCTTGCAATGGTCCAATTGCCCACTCATGCAGCCATGATTGTTCCATTGCCTTTTGGTGGCGGCCACCACCCTTGTTCACCTGAACAAACGAGCACAGATTTGGTGCATGCCCGAGTGATCACCGGTCACAGCAAGACAGGCCAGCAACCGATTGCGTCTCAGCATTACACCACGACATCCAAGCTGTCATGCGCTGGTGCGTACCAGCAAAGCTGCCCTGCGCCGGTGGATGTCAGGTACACTTGGCTGGTTCCACACAGAATCGACTCTTGGAGCAAGACGTTCAGCACGCAGAAGACAGGACAGTCGTGGACGGAGGTCCACCCAATAAGAGGTTGGCAGGTTGCACTCCCACAGCAACCAACTTGTCTTCTACAGCTGACTGAGTCATAGCACAGGCATTGTATGCTGACTTTGAATGCACGTGTTTAAGCTTCCCAACACACATGATCGCTATGTTGCCCCTGCGCAGGTTTGTGAGAGGGTGTTCTTTGGCAGGAACAACCCGTTTCAAGGCACACAGCAGTAGCCACACCGTCACGTGGCAGTAAACAGGATAATGCAAGGAACGAGGTATACAGGTCGAGCATGCGATGCGTGTACACAGCTGCATGTGACGCACACCTGGATGTCCATCTGGCCTGTGGAGCTGAGGAGCTTCGCAGGGGTGAACCTGTAATGGCTGTGCTCCATCTACCAACAGTGCCCAAGATTGGTGTGCACTTGACCATGTGCATGCTCAGCTGCTGCAATCGTGTAGCTGCTCTATTGCCACAATGATCACGCCGTTCATACACGCTCCTCCACAGGCGTCGAGGTTTCCACTGGCCAACATTCTGTTTGCCCTGACTACACGGTGTGCAACCCTTCAGGCCTTCCATCATTGGGCGGCTTGGATTCACCAGCTGATGCCATCCAAATGGCCATCTATCCAGGCATCTCTACCGTTGCTGAGGTTGACATGCATCGTGCGCTTTCACAACACGACACGCAAAGCGAGGGGGCGCATGGGGATTGCCACGCTTCCCGCTCCACCGCCACGCGCTGAACAGTCCCTGCACAGCGCACGCCACGCCCGCGTCAGCTCGTCTTGTCGCAGGACGATATACTTGCAAAGGGAAATGCGATGTACGCTCGAGTTACAGCCGTCCAGCAGCAGGTGAGACAAACCCTTGCCCGGTGCCGCGCAGCGGGCGGGGCCCAGGCATCGTCCGCGACAGGTCTGAGAGCCCAAAAAAGCAGCGTGGACATCGCAAGCACCTGTTCTAACGACAACGGTCCACGACGAATCATTTTGGACGCCTATCAGCCCGATACGCGGTGGGAGCCCGCTGCTGACGGTTCGCTGCCGCGCAGCGGGTCGGGCCGGAGCAGCGTCCGCGACCGGTATCAGCGATGAGGACGCAGCGCGGACGTCGCAATCACCTGTTACAGCTACAACGTTCCACAATCAAGCAGCTTGGACGACTATCAACCCGCTGTGCGGCGGAAGGCCGCTGCCGACGGTTCGCTGTCGCGCAGCGGTCGGGCCGGGGCAGCGTCCGGGAGCAACTGGCGCGCGGTACGCCTCCGCGTGGACGTCGCAAGCACTTTAGCCTGCGCTGTGACAATGATTCACGCTACGTGCTCTCGAGCAATCGCTCGGGGCACGGACGCACGCACTATGTGTTGCCTCTTGCGACCGCTGCCCGCGCTTCCATGGACCTGCCTGCTGCCATCAACGCCGTGAGAAGCCCCCCTTCCGCGACTCTGAGTTGAACTGCATATTGGCGCCTGGCTCCAGCTTGGCCAAAGCTTGGGGCCTCGCCCGCCGCATGCACCGGCGCAAATGTCGCGATTGCTCGACAGCTCGCAACAGGTGCTTGAACGCGTCTTTATCGCGATCGCCCGGCGCGCCGCCACGATGATGGACTGACCCGAGTACCACCAGGCTTTCGTTCGACTACCGTCGGGCTTGCATGTGTTACCCGGCAGTCGTGGTCATGCTCGCACATGCTGCCCGGTGTGCACTGCACCGGTCGCCTGCACATGCATCCCGCGTTTGCCGCAGCACATTGGCGAAAACACAACCGCGGGTGCGCTGCTATGCACCGTAATCTCCCCTGCTACCTTTCCCGAGCACTCCTGCTCCGTTCTCAACCCTTCCGTGCTCTTCCTGAGCACCTTCACCCACAACCTCGCTGCGATTTTCCATCGCCCTGCCTTTGTTCTCCTGCCCTCCCACTCCCGTTGTAACAATCCACACCAAATGCTCAGCCAATATGGGCTTGCATCAGCTTAGTTACCCGACTTCAGCAAATGACACTACCACACAGAGGTATGTGAAGTGCATCACAACTGGAAGTTCTTCAAGCCAGCGGACCTGTGGCCATGCGAATGACCTTTCTTCCGTTGCTTTGCCTGAGCTTTTCATCCTGCTTGCCTGACCGTTCAATGTGCTGGTAGGAAGTGTCACCACTGTGACCAACACGCCTTGCCCCACTCGAGCCCCCCTCTCCGACGAGAGCTCCAAGGATCTTCACAGGCCGCTGCACGGGGCCACGGAGCACCTGCCCCTCCAGCCAGGCTTTCAGCCCGTTCTGAACCTGGGAGGGACTCCAAGGATGTGTGTTGCTTGGTCGTCGTCGCTTCTCATGCACATGGCAGGTTCCTGCATGTGACGTGCAGTGCAGATGCTGGCACCAGAGACGCCCGAGGCAGTCCTGTGAAACGCAGCACCTAATGAGGAGGGTGTAGAGTGGCAGCAGGCTGGCGTCGTTGTGTTCCGGATGGAGGCGTGTGCTACTCCTGGCCCAAGTCGTACCTGCAGGGCACACGCACATGCGCCTACGTGTGCCTCAGTTGGCCATTTCCGCAACAACACATTTCAATGCGTCGCGCCATCCACCGATTCACCTGCATCAATTGTTCGAACTGCTGTTCAAGCTGAAGGTCACAGCTTCAAGCTCACACGGGGAAGCACAAACTGGGCAGACTGGGGCTCCGAGGAAATTTCAAACTACAAATGCACGCGAATCTCCAGCGGCAAACACCTTTCGTCTTATGCACTCTGCATTGGGCAAGTCGATGGCACGCCCGATCCATCCCTGCAGCACTTCAAAAACTGCAACATGATGTATTTCCACAACAGTACAGCAAGTGATGTCAGGAAGGAGGCATTCGCGCCTAGTCTTCAGCGCCGTTAACATGTTGCTACATTTGGTTCCACAGCGCTTGTGGGGAAGAGAGCAATTGTGTGTACAACAGGGCACTTGATGGAGACCTGTGTGGGCTTTGTGCACCCAGTTTATGCCACAAGTATCCAGGAGTGCGCAAGTGCAAGTATTAGTAGAACCCACCCTCGCCTGAACCCTGGCAGCACGCATGCATACTTGTCTTGCCAGACCTCCCCAATCTTGACATAGAATCTAGTGTTTTGTTCAGCAGTGGCATGCGGCCTAGCATCGTTGAGCAAGATTCCGGGCTGCTGCCCAGCTGGCAGTGCTTGCTCCCACTCAGGCGCGCGACTGCACAGGGAGAGTGCGCGCTAGGAAGCTGCTGATAGAGCATTGCAAGCCAGCCTACCATGCCTGTGCTATGACTCATTCAGCAAATTACAGAATCATTAGTTGCTGTGGGAGTGCAGCCTGTTAATCCTCTCAGCGGGCCGTGGTGGACAGAGCTCTGTTCGCGTCTGTGCTGTCTTTTGTACGCCGATCGCTTTGTGCTAAGAGTAAATACCGCGTAGAACCAACCAAGGTTCAGACACAGAGCACACAGAGCGTCAGGCATGCACAACACGACAGAGAGAACCGGGTTCAGCTAGAGAGGCTGGGTGCTGTTGTGACGACTGGTACTGCTGGCTACGGGACGGCGCGCTCGCCCGCACGCCAGGTGGGTGTGGGTGCACACATGGTTGGGCTCCTCTTGTCTTGCTGCTTGCAGGCCGGTAGAGCCTCTGCTGGCGGATGGAGGGTGGACGGCCATCTGTGTAACACGGCATGGTGCGGGGCTGATGGAGGCATTGCCGAGCCATTTGATGCCTAGCGGCGGTCTACAGCGGTTCACGTTAGCTTGAGATTCGTAGACGGCTGCGGACCTGTATGATACTGGCAGGTCAGGCTTGAATGCGGAGTTGGCTGATATATTTGCATTTGAAGCTATCTCGTTGTCTGAGTGCCTGGCTTGGTTAGTTGTGGCAGCCATCTGGAAGCTAGGTTGGTATGCATGGCATGCATACGTGGGGCCCGCCCCGCGGCGCCACGGTTCCCCTTCCGGTTCCGACTAAGCACGAGGTGCTACGCGGACTCCAGAAAACTCAATATCGTGATAGTGCGAAGTCTCTGCTGTGACTTCGCACTCGCTCGCTGCGCTGACTGGCGCCAACACAGCAAACGCACACGGTCAACTACAGCCACGCAATATCTCACCGAGACACTAGTGGGATTCCATCACACGGAAAGCACTCTTGCGGAGGAATTCCGGCTCTGTGTGATGCGTTGGACGAGGCCTTTCTGACACACCTGCAACAATCGGATCATGACGAGCAGTTCGCACCGAAACGGTTGGCATGCCATGTAACAGGATTCCAGCAGTTACACGACGATTTTGCCACCTTCGTGCACGGTGAACTTGGCGACCTGGCGAGTGCGAATGTGCACAGATGCGCGAACAAGTAACCACCAGTCCGAGCACGTCAGCACAGCGTTGGATTCCCTCCGCCAGCGAGTGGCCGCGTTCGACAAGCAAGAATGGTGCTCAACGACGCTGGATTGTGCTGCCGAAACGGTGCGTCGTCTGTTGCGCGCGCTCCGGAAACGATACATTGTATGACTTGACACGCTGACGTCACTCTGCAGGTTGTGAAATTTTACAGGGAGATTCATGCTATTGACTTGCGCAGCCGCCGCCACGGGCGAAACAACAGTATGAATCTCGCCTTCGAGCAAATCAACTGATACGCATCCTGGCTTCGCGCGTCAGATCGTGAACTTCTCCGACGAATTTCATGTTGACTTGGATCCAATTGGACCGCCCACACCACGCGCTGTCCAAGCAAGCGCGTGGACAGCGCTGGCTTCCAAGGACGCAAGCAGCAACAATATAAAATCGCCGTCAAGCAAAACCGCAGGCACGGCAGCATATCGGGTCTCCTCCAAGGTTCCTGTAGTTCAGTACAGTCCCGCAGTCGCCAGCAATCTACGATGGTGTCCATTGGTCTGAAGCATACGCACAGGATGGTCAGCGGTGTTAAGGATGGACGTCTGGTACTTCGCTCCGCCTCTGCGCAGCTACCACATTCAAGGGCGGCCCCGAAACGTGCGCGAAGGACCATCGCGAAGGCCAAAGTAGACATTGAGAATGTGCGCTGCGCTGTGCCTCCGCGATGCATCGATTTCAGACGTTTATGCGCCGTGCGAAAGCCGTCGACACAGCCATGGGCAGCTGCAAGGCGGGATGGCAAGCCACAGACAACTAGTTGTAGTACTGCGCCTATGTCGTGGCTGCAATAGTGCTCGCATATGACAGGCCTGGGAAACGCGTCGGAACGCCGGATATGCAATTGCCGCGATTCAATTTGACACGTAACTCAGCTTGTGCGCTCATTTCGCGATCGCGTTCGAGACTGTTCTTGTTCGGCATCGGCTGAGAACCTGGTTTGTAAATTGAAAACATCGCCATTCGCTGCGTCGTTGGTGGCCATGTGCATAGCACATGAAAGCGCATCCTTCAACACCGCACGCTTGGCGTGCGGCATTGGATGTGTCATGATCATTTGTCACGTCAGCTGCACACCATCTGACCTCTTAATGTGCTAACCCATGAAGACTGTCGTGGGGTACAAAATGTGTGCAGTGAGCAGTTTGGCAGCTGATGCATGTACCCTGGAGATGCAGTTGACACCCAGTCCGTGGGTGGAATCAGTTGCAAGCGATCTGCAATGTGAGTGTCTAGGAAGCAGCTTCAGTAGCGCATGCTCCTGCCCATGTTGGCATGTTGCAAGTGCTTCTGATGGAATGTATGGCTCTCAATGTGTGATTTGAAAACTAACCAGCGTACTTTGAGTGGGAAGGACCAGCTACCTACCAACACAAGCAAAACATGCAACCATGTACGGTGTGAAGGAAAACAACATCTACATGAAACCAATGTGATCTAGCATGCCCTTGTTCTCTTACCACGTGCATGGTCGTGTTGATGTGCTGTCATGCCATCCACTGTCTGTGTACATGTGTTCACCTTTGAGATGAAGCTAATGCTATCCAGTAATTGCTTGCAGCCCGAAATGGTCCCACCGACGTTCAAATGCGGCCGCTCCGTACACGTCATCATGAAACCAGACGTGCAGCTCCGTGCCACCCAGAAAGGGCCTGTATCTCTTGCCGCTGCGTCTGTGTCAGAGCTTCAGGAAGCCCTCGGCGATTGCACCCTGGTACCCCTCTTCGGTAATGAGGATCGCATCACTGCGAGTGTTGCCGCTGTAAAGAAAGACGCTGAAACGGATGACGTGCCTGACCTCGCCAAGTTCTACACTGTTGCTGCACCAGAGGACCGCCTGGAGGCCGTGGCTGAGCGGCTCCAGAAGGTACAGAGCGTCGATGGAGCGTATGTGGTGGAGGACGCAGTGCCGCCAGTGTATTCCGTACCCGCAACACCGCTGTCTGCCATGCCCGACCCACCATCGACAACTCCCGATTTCTCCAACAGGCAGCGATATCTGCGTGCGGCGCCTGAGGGCGTGGATGCGGATTATGCAAGCACATTGCTGGGTGGGCGTGGTACAGACGTCTCTGTGATTGACGTAGAGGGTGGGTGGAACCTGACGCATGAAGACTTGGGGCGTAACCAGGGAGGGGTGATCACGGGTGTGGAGCGTGACGATTGGGTGAATCATGGCACGGCCGTGCTAGGTGTGATTGGAGGTGACCGGAACGGATTTGGAGTGCGGGGCATTGCACCAGAGGCATACTTGCGTTGCTCGTCGATCTGGCGGACACAGACGCGATCAGCAACAGCAAGCGCTATTCGTGCAGCTGCAGATAGGCTGCGTCGTGGCGATATCATATTGCTTGAGGTCCAGTATCCGAAGACCAACCGGGAGATCGGGGACTACTTGCCTGTGGAGTGGTGGGAAGCAGACTTTGCCGCAATTCAGTACGCTGTGCGACGCGGAATCGTGGTGGTGGAGGCTGCAGGAAATGGCTACCAAAACCTTGATGATCCCGCTCACAACACGCCACTCCCCGGATTTCCGAGCTCTTGGACCAATCCTCTAACACGACGTAACCGTGATTCAGGGGCCATATTGGTGGGAGCTGGGGCATCCACGTTTTCTGACCAGACGGCGAGGTCTCGTCTAGGGTTCTCAAACTACGGGTCGGCAGTGGATGCGCAGGGCTGGGGCGAGGACGTGATGACGTGTGGTTATGGCTGTCATCAGGGCGGGCCAGACGAGGACCTGCATTACACAAATGTGTTCAATGGCACTTCAAGTGCATCCCCCTGTGTTGTAGGTGCGTTGGCGTGTGTCCAGGGAATCCTCAAGGCCAACAATCGTGCTGTTCTGACACCGCAGCGTGCTCGGGCGCTGTTGCGGTCCACGGGCTCACCGCAGGCTGGATCCACTAATGAGCGCATTGGCAACCTGCCTAATGTGCGGCAGATGGTGGATGCGTTGTTTTGATTTGCAATGGCTCAGGGAGATGGGCGAGTTCTACAATAACGTACGTTGTACCATATTGTGTGTGTTGCCGCATGGCTGTTGGCATTGCAGCAGAAGTTGAACAGTCTTGTTTCCAAGCTGACCCAGTCAGGCTCCGTCAGGTTGTCAGTTGTTTGTTAATGGTTCTGGCTCCTGAAGTGCAGTTCACGGTTCCAGCTTAGTAGTGTTGTGCTTGTACAATGCATTCACGGTTATGTGCAGAAGATTCTTTCCTCACTGAGGTGTTTCTTGCTTCTGATGTAGTTTAAAACCAACCTGATCGTACGATCAATGGATTGTAAGAACGCATAACTACACCATGTTGATGAAACAGTGCAGTAACGCATAGACGTTCGGATCGGAAGCAGTAGCTTGAGATGAACTGCTC
>JAYMFU010058333.1:0-12266 GCA_036784835.1 Phaeophila floridearum
GGGCGTCCACATGTATGCGAGCAGATTGAATACTCCATCTACGGTCGTTGGCTTTGCAGCCAGTGAAGTGGGACGTGAGGACATCGGCCACGCTGCTGCACAGGAAAGCGCAATGCGGGGGAGATGTGCAGGCAAACAGCCGGTCGGTCTCAGTCATTCATGCACGTCACTCGCTTTGCCTGCCGTGTGAGGCGGGGCGTGCCGGCTGGACTGCATCCGTGTGATTGCAGCACCGTGCTCGCCGAGCCCAGTGCTTACAACGCTCCCTCACAAACGGCACCGGCGGAGGAGGGGATGCGGAGGGCTGAATCATGCGGCCCGTAGGGGGGAGCCAGGAGGCTGAACCACGCCCACATGCTGGGAACCACGCTCACACTCTGGCAGCTCACGGGGGCCCACGGCGGTGCACGCCATGCAGTTCAGACACTTATGAGCGTTGCGGTCGCCCGGCAGAGGCAGCGGAGGCAGCGACGCGCAACCGCAGCGCCCAGCCGCAGGGCCTCGTTTGGTTTTATCGCCTCGTTTGGTTTGAGCCCCGCGCTGCCCGGGGCGGACGCGCACCTTGCCGGTCTTGCGCGGCAGCGACCTCGGCTTCGCCGCATACGTGTACAGGTGCACGCGCTCCTCCACGTTCTTCACCATGGCGCGTCTCGCGGCGACCCGCCCGCCGCGTCGCCTCGCGTTCGCGCCGCCTCACGCTCCCGGCGGGCAGACTAGACGCTCTTCGCCGGGACGCTCCTCACAGGCTTGCCTGGGGCGTTGCTGCGGAAGGAAATGCGGTCGCGGGTTGAACCGGGAGCGCGGCAGCGGCGGGACTGCTCAGATTAATGCGCCACGTGCTTCGCCGGGGGTTTAAATTCGTACTGGAGCCTAGGCAGGAATGGTTGTTGCCTGAGCGCCTGGTGGGCGCGGGGTTCGGTGCCCTGGGCTGGGGACCGTTGCCGCGGTATCTGGGGCGTGAGTGAGGGAGGCTCGGCGTGCAGCGCACGAAGTGCAGGGTCGGCTTGCTCATGTTGGTCGTGGTCTGGGTGTTGCGCTTTCGTGCAGCGCGCGCTGCGCGGCGGACGCGAATGAGCGTTGGGGAGCTGCTTCGCGCGGTCGGACGCGGTCGGACGCGGTCGGACGCGGTCGGACGCGGCGTGCGCGCAATCGTGCGGACGCGTCCCCGCATACGCGACGGGATTCATGCATTTGTGACGCCTGTCGCCGGGGGGCGCGGGGCATCACGCTTCGACTTGCAAGCTTGCGCTCCAGGGAAAGCATTCTTGCGAGGTAATGCCGTGCTGCGCGCCAGCTGCAATGGCGCGCCATGGCGCCAGCAGGGCCAAACAAGGGCTCTGGGCCGCGAACCTTGTGTTCCTGGCGCACGGAACGTCGCTGCTGTGTTGCGGCAGCAGCAGCGGATCCCCTCTGGTACGTGATCGGGAACTTTGTAAGAAAGTCTCCCATGCGATGAAGGAATCCAGGATGGGTCCAGGTCCTCGGCGCCTGAATCAGTGTGAACCGCGATGAGTCAGCACTTCTCACTCCGTCCGGAGCGGTGCAGCGTCATTCCGTCAGTCACAGATTTAAAGTCATTGACAACGATTACACCCTGCGATGACAACTTGTAAATACTGTTATCGGAGTTGAAACGTTGTCAATCGCTTACATTGCTTGCACTGCAAAAATTTATACTCAAGCAAGTACAACAAGTACAATGTGTTTCTACAACAGTGACAGTATATTTCCGGTTATAATGATTACAGCGTGATGATGCTGTTGACGCTGGGGATACACACTGAGATCTTGATGGGCACATTCACATTGTGGTGAGATTCAGCTGTACGAGTCTTCTGCAGTCGGGGAATGAGTGGATGACCATTACCAGGATGTTCATTGTAGGCTTTCTTAGGCCTAAGGTGGCATGTACATGAACGTGTTGCTGTTAATATCTCCTCATGCACTCTTAACCGGCATACCAACATAAACCTTGATCCGACAGCAAACATCTGGATTACACCGATTACAGCGCGATTGTGCAATTACTCCTTGGTGCAGTCCTAGTCCCTGCCTTGGGCCAGATGCGGACATCGAGTTGTGTGTTAGAAGTCACGGACTTTGTGTGCGTCATGCTCACTGATATCCTGATTTTGCCAACGACCTTAGCCTTGGGCTCGCACTGGAGCGTGATCAATCCATGGCCCCCCGAATATTCGAATAAAAGACTGTGGTATTAATACTACAGTCTTTTGGCACACAACCCATGGGTTCTGGCTCGAACCGCACAGCTGAGGTGCAGTGCAAATTGTCTGTCTTGGATGGTACGTTGCACATGCCACAATCTGGACTTGGGAACAAGTTTGGTTGAGCTGTGGAGCTACCGGTACCCGTCAGCGGAAAAAAAACAAGGATGCCAGTTTGGAGACAGTGTATTATTATCAACTCCATAGTACCACGTCAACGCTCATGGCATGTGCAAGTGTGAGTTAAACATGGCACCTACACTGACGCCTGTCACAGTGCTGAGTGGTGATAGCTGCACCGTGTTGAACAACTACAACTCCTTCTTCAATTGCAAGAACCTCGTATCTGGATGTCAGAGAGAGGATTGCTGACATGCTGCATCGGATGTTTGAGCGGTGCGCAGTGTGCAGAGTTGTGTGCTGTTCGTGAGCTGGATGTTGCACTCCCGATTCGGAAGCTCAATTGAGTTCAGTTGCGGATTGGAAAAGCACGCAGGCACCGGCAGGATATGAGTTTGCTACACTCGGCTTGCGCCCAATACTTCAACATTAGGAATACATGCACGTCGCTTCCAGGGTTGCTTGTTCTTCATTTTAGCCCAGGTGTCAGCATTAGCTGTTTGGTGGTCCTCACGTGTATTTTATCTTACAAGCTGCACACCATAAGTGAGTTTTCAGACACATTACCGCCAATAACACACTGCATTGCAGCCATAACACACATCAGTTGAGATGAGCATTGGTTCAATTGCACAGTGTGAAGTTGGGCCATAGCATGTATCTGAATTCAATTGTCAAGATTCGTTAGGCCTAAAATATGTTGTGTTAAAGACAAGCCAGCTCAACAATTGTTTGGTTCATCCTACTCAGCTATTGTTACACATCACTGGTCGCATCACACCCAGGCCCTCGCACACGCTTGGCAAAACAAATCTGTCGTGCCGTGCTTTGTTGTCGCGTTTGCTGAGCACACGGGGACCCGCAGGGCGACACCGGCGTCGAGTTTTCGGGGGAGGTGTGAATCCCCCTGTGAATGCGAGCTTCTGGGCGGCTTGGCCACGCGTGGTGCAACGAGAGGTCCCTGGGTCCCTGGATGACAGGTCGCTGGAACCTGGACAGGTTCCACGCCCCTGCCATGTCATGCGGCTTGCGAAGCATGAACAAGAATGTCTTGGCTCGTTGGTGCGTTACGGACGGATTCCACCGTGCAACTCGTCGAGCTTCCGAGTTCGTTGGCCCTGTCGCGATACATGTCGATAGTGCAGTTGCTGGCCGAAGTCGCGATACATGTCGATAGTGCAGTTGCTGGCCGAAGCAGCATGTGTCTCGAGAAAGCTCACAGTGTACGGTCGTGCGTCATGGAACGCACAACGCAGTACGGTCGCTGTCGGCCCGGAAGCACGATGAAGGGGTTAGCACCGAGAGCTGCGGGTTGTCTGAGCGGCGGCGGCGCATTGGCTAATCGTACTGTCCTGCTCGAACTCTGAGGACACCGCATGCGGGTGATTCGCCTGCGGCAACGCAAGCTAGGCAGCGTTAGCCACGGCCCGCGGCGCTCACCCTTTGCGCAGCAGGCGCACACATGCACGAGAGCGCATCGGCACGCGTGCGTGTGCTCAAGGCACACGTGTCCGCGGTTGACTCCTTCCCGAACATCGAACAGAAACCTGCGGGCGTGCTGAAGCTGAGACGTCATCTAGTTTCACAGAGTGTCATCATGTTTGTCGTGTTTGTGCACACTGTCGGATGCTTTTGTTGCTGGTTCGCTTCTTGATATGACGCGTGCTCGCTATGCATGGTGACGCATCCATGACGCAGACACGCCCCCGGGGTGGTGAGGTGTCATGCGCTGTCGGGCCCTGCGGGCACGGCTGTCGTGGCCTCGACCTGTCTAACCTACATGAAACTTAGTTACATCTCATACTGAGCGCCACGGATGACACAAGTTAGTCGAGGCAGTGTGTGTCAAGTCTTCACCCATTGTCTGGTGCGTCCTAGCGCAGGGAGCGTGCCCATGGCTTGCTGCCTCTCGCCCTCAAGTGAGGTCGGAACTCAAATTCGACAAATCCCGCACACACGCGCTGCGACGATTTGAAGACGTAGAGAGGTATTGAATTGCGGAGCATTGGGCAACAGGATATGAATACTTGTTGCCTGAACAGAAACCTGGAGTATGAACGCTTCTCGATACCTGAGAACCTGAGCACGGGTCATAGCTCCCGTGCTCAGGTACTCGGGCGTCGGGAGCTATGTGACAGTTGATCAGCACAGCGCAACACAGAGGACCAAAGAGAAACGCAACAGTCCCAACCATGCGCCGGGGTGACACAGCACGTCCGGCACTGATGACCAGAGTGCGAAAGCTACTCAACAGGCTGGGTATCCGTCGCTATCTGATTAGCCACATGTTAATGAAGACAAAATTTGCAACCGGGGCACCTCGGGAAGGAGACACAGGTAGAGCTGCACAAGTAATCTGCACCACAGCCAACGGGTGGCCAAACTCGGAATTGCCAGTACGCAATTCTTGTAAACCAGGCAATGAACCGCATGCGTTGCTGGACATTATTGAATACACAAATCAGATCAGGAACATCGGAGGGGCCATGCCATGGAGAGTCCAAACTCAAATGTGAGTCTATTACATTGTCAAATCCTCAGTGGGGAACAGGCTAGGGGCTAGCATTGTTCTTAGGAACAAGTACCAAATCAAATCATGACACAGACTAAAACACACGACGCACATGTAGAACACTCAGGTACCAGCACACATCCATGATTGAAAATTCTAAGAATGTGAAACAGGGGAACTGCAACATGTTGAAACAAAGATCAAATCAGCAAATGCACAAATCAAATGATGGCAAGCCACATGGCCGTCTGCCAGACACTAATGTACGGGTAGAGCACAGGAAAAATCTCCCACAAATGCACGGGGGCAGGCTGCCACTCCTATCTGATGAGCTTGCACACAAGGTTCTTCCTTGCATAGTGCTGCAGATCAACAGACTAGCTCCTCACACCCTTCGTAGTCTACCATGGCCTCCTTCGGTGCTCCTGCTGCCGGGGGCAGCGTGTCACAAATGTTGACTTCAGTTTCTTCCCAGGTACACCTTAGTAGCCAAGCACCTGCACACAGACAGAGTCAGGAAAGGCAACAAGAGAGTCAAGTGACAACCACCAGAAAGGGCCAGGGCCAACACTACAAGAGCTAAGTGAGACACCCTTATGGTGCCGAAACCTCATAGTGTCGACACCCTCATGGCTAAGCAAACTGGCAGCCCGCATTACAGCCAATTCCAATCTATAAACTGCAATTCTACACTGCCCTTTATATAAAGTTAACCATAAGTATTGCGACGTAAGCCAGCGCCCAGTACACAACAAAGAATCACACTGAACCTAACTGCTGAGGGGGTATTAAACCACATGACCAACTGCAAAGAATGACATTGCACTGCAGCTGTACTGAATTGATCAGCAGCAAACCCGCACTGACCTGTGCACTGTCAATATCATTATGGATGCAAGGGGAATGTCCGTTGAAAGAAACGGTTCAGTAACTGGTGCCCTAAACCTGGAAAAGTTCAATGGAAACAATGTGCATGACTGAATCAACATCGACAAGCAGAAACTGAAGCTTGCCAGTTCTCAGACCACAGCTGAAGCGAAAACCTGCAATAAAGTGAAAACCTGCAGGAGCAGACTCAGTACAATCAGAAGGAGGGAGTTCACACCGAGTACAGCCCCCTGAGCATGCGACGCTTGGAGCTTGCAGATGACTCCTGAAGCTTGCGGTCACCGTATTCTGAGAGGAGCTTCCTGTCGCCGTACTCCGAGAGCAGCCTGCGCATCTCACCGTACTCAGACAGGCGGCGGCGGTCACCGTACTCAGATTGCAGCCTCCTGTCACCGTACTCAGACAGCAGCCTCCTGTCGCCGTACTCAGACATGAGCTTCCTGTCGCCGTACTCGGAGAGGAGGCGCCGCCTGTCACCATACTCAGACATCAGCCGCCTGTCACCGTACTCTGACATCAGCCGCCTGTCGCCATACTCGGACATCAGCCGCCTGTCGCCATACTCGGACATCAGCTTGCGGTCACCATACTCAGAGAGGAGCCTCCGGGAGCCATACTCAGCCAGCTTGCGGTCACCGTACTCAGCCAGCTTGCGGTCGCCGTACTCAGACATGAGCTTCCTGTCGCCATACTCAGAGAGGAGACGCCGTGAGCCATATTCAGACATCAGCTTGCGGTCCCCATACTCAGACAGCCTGCGGTCCCCGTACTCAGACATGAGCTTCCTGTCACCATACTCGGAGAGGAGGCGGCGCCGGTCACCATACTCAGACAGCCTCCTGTCGCCATACTCAGACATTAGCCTGCGGTCACCGTACTCGGACAGCAGCCTCCTGTCGCCGTACTCGGAGAGGAGACGACGTGCACCATACTCAGCCAGCTTGCGGTCGCCGTACTCAGACATGAGCCGCCTGTCGCCATACTCAGACAGAAGCTTGCGGTCACCGTGCTCAGACAGCAGCCTGCGCGAGCCATACTCGGCCAGCTTGCGGTCACCATACTCAGACATCAGCTTGCGGTCACCGTACTCGGACAGCAGCCTCCTGTCGCCGTACTCGGACAGCAGCCTGCGAGAGCCATACTCAGACAACTTGCGGTCCCCATATTCAGACATGAGCTTCCTGTCGCCATACTCGGACATGAGCTTCCTGTCACCGTACTCGGAGAGCAGACGACGCCTGTCACCATACTCAGACATCAGCCTCCTGTCACCGTACTCAGAGAGGAGCTTCCTGTCACCGTACTCGGACAGCAGACGGCGCCTGTCACCATACTCTGCCAACCTCCTGTCGCCGTACTCGGAGAGCAGCTTCCTGTCACCGTACTCAGACAGCCTCCGGTCAACGTTCGCCACCAATTCAACATCCTGCACTGCCAGTCCACACATCAATAAATCGTTCGCAACATGCGATTGAAGAATCCATTACAACCATGCAACGAGTGGACTGTGTAGCTGTTGTGGGCGCAGTCGCGCTGCGGGGTAGCCAGGCGCTGTCCAGCCACTCTCCAACAATTGAGGGGTGCAAACAATGAACAGTGGCCCTGACGAAGTGGCAGAGCACAAGCCTTGTGGCTTGCAGCAATTTTGCCAACAGCCAGCCACTGCCCGGGCATGTTGACCCATGTCTACCCCCTCAAGCCATGTTTGAAAACTCCCAATTCCAAAAGACTGAAATGAAATGAGTCCACAGTGCCACTGCGGCTATTAGCGAAACTCTGCAGCAACAGGCATGCCCATAGACCAATGCATGTGCGGGATGTGTGTGATGGAATCCATACCAGGGGCAGCACCCCACGAGTTGTGAGCCACAACCGCATGAATGCATGTGACAACTGCATCAAGTTTTGCAACTTGCGTGCTTGTGGCTCACGAAGATGAACGGACGATGAACGGCAGCATGACCAATGAATATTCGAGTAATTTAAAATCAGTTGCTGGGAGTAAATTAGGTTTCTGTGGTGGTGGTGGCAGCCTGCGTCTTGGGTCGACGGAACCGAAGCGACGCGTCCTGGAGCTGCCGCAAA
Organism: Phaeophila floridearum; assembly: GCA_036784835.1. NCBI lineage: Eukaryota > Viridiplantae > Chlorophyta > Ulvophyceae > Ulvales > Phaeophilaceae > Phaeophila > Phaeophila floridearum. Next base: position 7,831 of record JAYMFU010058333.1, read on the forward strand.
ACACACACGCGATGCACGCTGGAGGCACTCGCGCGACTCTCGTGGCCGAGAGTCCCAACGAACGCGCATTCGAACGCGACGCCCGAATTGTCAGAGCCGTGACTCAGCGGTTGAAGCACAGTGCTCACTGTCAGCAGTGTGAACGGAGGCGGTCCAGATCTTTCCGGAAGCTATTCGGAGAAACCATTCGGAGATGAGGAAGGGGCGCTCACCTGTCCGTTCAGTTCACCAATCGCGGACTCGGCGTTCAAACCTGCAGCCCAGCCACACCTCGTGAGTCGCGACGTTTACAGGTGCGCAGGCGAACCGTCGCATGACTCAAACCGCAACGAATTCTGAAAGGACAGCCTGCACGCCTCTCGCTCTGCCCCGGACACCAACACTGCAGGCGCCTGACGACCCGGCAACTACACGCCCGGCGCTCGGACTGCACCGAAGGGTGGTCGCGGGGATACGATGCAAGAGGGATACAACATTGGCGTGCACGCCCACACGCCCACATGCTGACGCATTTCAATCCGTGGCTAACCGCCGTCGCCTGCGACGAGGACTCGCCTCCGCAGCACGCCTCCAGGCCGCCTCCAACGCGACGGCACATCGGATCAGACGGGACAGCCGAATCAGTATCGGCCCGACGCTCACGATCACAGCCGGAAGGCGGAGCAGCGCAGCAGCGACAGCGCAGCCCGCAGGTGTAAGCAACAGATGACTCAAGGCGTCGCACCTGCGCCGGTCCGGACCGCCACGGCGCCGAGCTCGACCACCACGCTCAGCAGGGCCGCCTGCAGCAGGCAGAGCAGAGCACGTGTCGCGGGCGCCATCATCTCGACGTACGAACGTGTATGCGGCAGGCGCAGGGTCACGCTGTAGAGTAGGTTCGAGTAGCGGAGGGCACCAAGTCAAGCTGCCAAGTTGCACCTGCAGAGGGCACGGCTGCTGCACTGGCCTACTTGAAGGGTGTTCTGCCCGCCGGGTCTTAAATATGTCTGCCGTGCTGGTCCATTCTGCCCTGGACACATTACCATCGACAGCAATGCGCTTGCATGCAAACGAGTCCGCGCATGCAATTTGAAAAAACCCGCGTTTTCGAACGCGGGTTGGCAACAGAGTCTGCGGCGTTCCGGCTCCTGAAATTCCATGCGAGTTTCAATGGCGTTATCCGGATAGTGACGCGAGCTCGAGCGCGACCCCGCCGCGAGCCACGCGAGCCGCGAAGTCCCGTGGAGCCGCGGCCGCCGCGGTTGGAAGTACGTACACCCGCTGACCACGACGCGACTAGTCGACAACGCGACGGCCGCGGCGCCCGACCGCAACACGTCGCAACGCCTGACTTCACACTCTCACATGACCTAAGTTAGTCACGAATATTTCTGTGCTCGATTACGAGGGGGAGCTCGGTCGCGGCGGGGAGAAAAGGCGGCAGTTCAAGCCTGAAAAATCTTGTTTATCGATCATGCACGCGTGCGATGCTGGGCGATGCTGGCCACGGACGTTACGAAGTCTGACGGTCGGTGTCGTGGACACGAAGTTCCTCACGAAGCGTGCGGAGGACGCGAACAGTTGTCCTCAGACGCGTGTTCGTTACCGGCGTTGCCTACACGCGAACGCGGCCTCGCTGTGGGCTTCGTGCAGCGTTCAGTTCATGCACAGACGCGGCACCTGACCCCTGCACGTCACGGCCGGTCGGTCAGCAGGTGAACGAAAAGTTGCTGCCGAGCGTTCCGAAGTTCGGAATCCGAACTCGGCCTCGGCTCCAGTCGATACGGAACACCAAATCGAAAATCCTATCGTAGGTTCCAAAAATTATCTGTCGTGTGGTGAGCGGGACTGATTGCACGCCGCCGCCCGGCTGCAAAGCGTGCACGCGCTTGCAAATGTTAGTCGTGTACTAAACGTTAAAGCGGGCGGGCGGGGACGGTTGCAATTGCGTGCACATGCACGTGGCGCGAAGCGACGCGTCGTCCGTGAAACCTTGCAACTGTGCAACCCTTGCACTGCGCAATTTTCACGGCACCGACGCATGAACACGGTGGAAACTTCGCCTGAAATTCAGCCTGGAGACGTTAGTCTTCATGCAATCAACTTCGCAGCGGCGACGTGTGCTGGCCCTGGTGTCCAGGCCCCCGTGTCTGCCCAGCCTGCATCCGGGGTAACAGTATGACAGGATATCATAGGAAGATACGTGTACGTGTCGTGTTCGGCGCGCGCTTGGCTGCTGGGTGCGCCGACCTCATGCCCTAATGTCGTTGTCGAGTGTGCGGCACCTTACCCTACTCAATAACGATATGTGCGTACTCGCCTCGAACAACTTTGATGCACTCGCTGCAACCCACGGACCCGACGAAACTGGTTACCGACGTGTTGTTGACGACGCTTGCGCAACCTTGGCTTCTGCGCAAGCGTGAACGCAACCACGGCTGCTGAACCATGCACCCCAGCTGCAACTGCTACGCACGTTTTCGTCACACCTTTTTTGGTTGCGCAACTTGCTTGCGACTGGTGATTCGTTGCCTTCGTTCGCTGTTTTCGTCATGGAATAAAAAACCTGCCGTGGCCGCGTGCTGTCGCTCGCCGCGCATATTTCTGGGAATCGTACGTTGACCTGCGTCGTGTTTGACCGCGTGCATGCATACAACCGCCCCACGACGCATTCTGGACGCTGGGCCCGTCCTGAACAAGAGACGCGCGCTATTGCTTAGCGCCGACCCCGCGGCCGCCCTCTGGCGGTAGTAAATTGCGCGCGGTATTAATGCGCGCGCACAACACGCCCGCGCTACTCGTTTCAAACTTGAACGCGACCAGCTGAATTCAAATCTGCTTGAAAACGGAACGTCGCGGACGCGCCGCCCCGCGCGAGGACAAGGATCGCGTGCCCGCGGATCTGTACCATCTGCCGCTAGCTTGCAACGCGTCCACGCGCCGCTTTAGACGCGGTAGAAGTGCTCGCAGGTCGTCCCAGGCAATGGGCGCCCGATGGACCTTTTGAACGCCTGATTCCCTACGTTGACACCGCCCGTTGTGGCCTGCGCGTTCGCCGTGTTGCCCAGCAATGTTTGGTGCGCGTGGCAGTGACGGTGCCAGCTGCAGCCCGCCGATTCCCACGCGATGACCTAGCCAGCAGCTGTGCGTGCGCACTCGACCATTCTCTCGCGCGCCGCCAGACACAGTGGTCCGGCAAGCCACCGGTGGCCACCGGCCGCTGCAGCGCGCTGTCATACTATTCATTGCATGCTCCATACTCATTGGTGCTACTAGTTGCGCAGACACATGGACGTCGTGGAGGACGAGGAGGACTCATGAACGTCTGTGTGTAGAACGTCTGTGTGCCGGCGTCATACTATGCCGATCTGCGCCCGCCGGCGTGTGCGTCATCATACTATGCCGATACCGCGGTCTGTGCACACAGACATTCTCGCAAGGTGCCTGTGACGGGGGCTGTGATTGGTACTTTCGTTCGCGTTCGCCAAGGGCGTGACGGACGGCTGGAATTGTGAGAAGTACCGCGCTCCACAAGCAACTCCTTTAAGAATCGATTATGTGCTTCCACCATGGTGCACCAGCCAAGTCCGCGCTGTCCGAGCGGCCGGCGTGTAGACCCGTTGACCAGGGCTGCACGCTCCCGTTGACCAGGGCAGCAATCACACAGGCGCCGCCCGTATCGTCGTTTCGGGACCGGCACTCGTGGCGCCCCCCTGCGTCCTTTCTACGCTGCTGTGTGCGGGGAGCAAGGGCCACTCCACGTGATGCAGCGTGTTCTGACGCGTTTTTTCAGTATCCTAGTCATCGAGCCATGGGTACTTCACACCCACGGAAGTAGCACGTGTGCACATGGAATGCAAGCCTGGAGGCAACACAGCCAAGCTCCGCAGACGGCGCAGTTCGTCGTGTATTGCACTGGCGGCCAGGCGCAAGCACACCCGGCACACCTGAGCACAGCACCTCGACTCTGTCCAAACCCTCAATGCGGCCTTGAGGGTGCAGGGTGGCGCACGCTGCCTTGCTCACTGAGTTGTTACGACAGCCGCGCATCTCGTGCGGGAGCGCCTGCTGGACTGGACCACCCAAGATTGGCCGTTCCCATCTCGAGCAGCCTGTTGCACTTCTTGTACGTGGGCTGATTTAGAAGGTTGTGGAATTCAAAGGTTCTAAAAGCTTGAAGCTGACATCTGCAAGTGCCTGTAAGGTATGTCTGCAACGCGCGTCCCTCCAAAATAGGTAGTAACAGCTTGTTGAAAAAGCAGCTTTGCCCGCTGCAGGACGCATGGGCACTGAGGTGTTGGTGGCGTGGTTCTGCCTGAACCTGTGCAGGGTTTGTTTACGAATGTGCATTGGTGGGTACGTGAGTGGGTGGGTGGGTGGGTATGTGTGTGTGTGTGTGTGTGTGTGTGTGTGTGTGTGTGTGTGTGTGTGTGTGTGTGTGTGTGTGTGTGTGTGTG
>JAYMFU010058444.1:0-12266 GCA_036784835.1 Phaeophila floridearum
AGGGCACGAACCTGTATGTTGTTATGTGTGCTCGTGGTCATGTATGCAAGTAAATTGCAACGTGTGTAGGTGCTTGTGGAGGTAGGCTTGAGAGTGTGTAGCAGCTGCTTGCAATTGTGTGCACTGCATGCCTTGTACCAGGCCTGTGGTCACAGTGTACACTGAGGTCGAGCTGGCCGGGCCACGGATCCAGCTCCTGCATGCAGCTGGCTTGCTATGCGAGTGTCTTGTTTGCGAAGCAACGCACATCAGGCAAACGTGGTGCGTTTGAACCACGTTAAAGCACGACCACGCTGATGTTCTGTGTCTCACCTGTATGAGGGAATGGCGTCCGAAGCAGGGGTGTTCGCTGAACCCCTACATGCATTCATTGATGCGATGTGACATGCTATGCACCTGGGTGCAGTTTGGGCATCAGAGCTACAAATGGCCTCGGATACTATAGCTTCTATCCGAACCGCAACTGGAAGTTCATCATCCTTGACTCCTACGACGTTTCAGTTCTCGGCTGGTCACGAGGCAGTGCTGAGTACAAGGCTGCTGAAAGGCTGCTGAGAGAGAACAATCCGGATTTCGTGCGTTCCCGTGCCTCAAGGGTGTGGCTGCACATCTTGACACAGCTGAGGATGATGCTTCACGTGTCTCCAGCCTGTGGGGGGCTCTACAGTATATGGATGTAGTTGCATGCTGTTGGAAGGTTTATCGAATGTACATGGGGCTGTTGTGCACATGCTTCATGCCATGCATTGCTGCACGGTTGTGCTAGATGCTCTGTGCGGCCCTATCTGAGATAGCGGCAGGTTCCTGTACCCACATCGCAAGCAACGCATCGATGCTCCCGGCCCAGTTTTGCATGCTGACGGTGTGTGTGAGCCAGCCACCGTGCTCACTTACACTGCGCGGAGCCCCCTCAATACCGCTCATGCCCATGTCACGCCAGAGTTTGTAATGCGCACGTGCCGCGGTAGCAATGCCCGGATGATGGGACACGGAGTGGCCAGCCACTTTCCTGAAGTGCTGCTGACTTGGTGCAGGACAAGCTGCCAGGAGTGCAAGACAGGTGGCAAACATGCGGGGGCGGAGTGGGGTATCAGCAGCTGCAGTGGTTGCGAGGTGAACTGCTCGATGCGGAGACTGCCCAGCAGAGAGTGGTGGTGTGCGCGCACTGCCCTTTCCACCCCGAGGCCGTCAAAACCAGGCTGGGTTCGCTCATGTGGAACTACGACGAAGTCCTGCAGGTACTACAAAGCAGCCCAGGCCTGGTGGCAGCCACCTTTGCAGGTGAGGCCCATCAACACTGCACAACTGCCGAGACCACGCTGTCACTTGAGATAGTGGGACATGCATGCACTTCTCAGGCGAGGGAGGTTGTCTGCTCCTGTGCACGCCTCTCACGTGCACATCCCAGCATTGTGTGGCGAGGTAAGCATGCGGGAGTTGCGTTGCGATTGTGCATATCAGCGACGTATCCTGTATGCACATGTACTGTAGATCAGTTGGTCGATCAAACTGCGTGTGATACTGTGCACATAGTCAATACCCTTTCCCCTCAGAACAAGTGACCGAGTTGTGGTGAGACCCGGCTACCATGTTGAAGCCAGCGGCGATGTGTACATCTCGTGCACAGCAAAACAGGCCGGGGTATGTTGAAAACGAGTTATCATGGGCCTGGTTATTGAGTGCTGACTGTATGTTGAACATTGCGTCTTGGACCTCTCTAGAGGAGCTCCAGGTGGGGCATATCCATGCTGAGTGACAAAGATGGGGCAGAGATGTGCTGTCATGGTGCAATGTGCTCGGCCGTCAGATCCATGATCTTGAGTCCATGCATGCGGGCACCTTATCAGACCAGATGTTGGAACAGGCAACCAGCAACGACATTGCCACATATGAGATGTGAGCTAGAATAAGAACTAACCGAAGTCGCAGGGATTTGCTGTAAGAGTGCCTTGCCATTGTGTCTGTGGAATGGCTAAATGCGTGTGATATGTGATTTACCCAGAGTCTGCTCGGGAAGAGAAAGTGCAGAGACAGCCGGTAGATCAGCTGTTGTACAAAACCGCCAATTAGCATGCACACGTGTCCATGTATCGACCTCAAATGTGAATGCATGTAACCTGTAACGAACGAAAGAATTGGTCACACTTGGCACTGTTGGATTGACATCGTGTTACTGGGTGAAGCACACGTGGTACACGTCAACACGCATGCTGCTTGCTTCGACAGACAGGCCCTGTTTTGGTGCTGTATGCCATAAGGGAAACTGTTGTGGATTGGAGGTGTGGGACTGGTTGCTGATGGTTGCCGATTGGCGTGTGCAGGGCACGTGCACATGCAAGGGTATCACAGGGACGAGAGTGGCATACACCATGTGACCTTTCCCGCAATGCTGGAAACGGAGCCTGGGATCGATGGATGCCATGCCATTGTGGAAGCACATGAAAGCCATCTTGAGGTGCAAGGTAAAGGAGGCGTGAAGTCGTTAGTGTTGGATCTTGAGCCACCCGTGCCAGCTGGCGGTCAGGCTCCTGACATGTTGTTGCCTGCGACGATGCAGGAAGTCTAGACTTGTGTGCTCGTGCCTAGCCTAATCTGTTTGTCGTATCTCGAGATACAATGGCCAGTACTGACGTAGAGTATGCATGTAAGCTACTTTGAGCCGCGTTGCAACGCGTTGAGCAACCAACACAATTGGCCGGCGGACACATGCCCGTTCTAGCGTGGCCACGCACCTGACTGGAGTTGTAGGATGGTCACAGGGTCGCGTTCTCGGGGTCAAAGTCCGTGGAGTTACGAAGTCGGGGCCGAGCGTCGCGTTTCGTCGCGGCGCGACGTCTGTCGCACGGAGCGACACACCCACAGCGGTGAATCCAGCCGTTCACCACGAGTAGCAGCTCCGCATTCGATTCGATGATGCGTTCACGCACATGAATCAGCTGGGTGCACGTGCAGCGGCAGCCCAGTCAGACCTTGGCTGGCAGCCAAGCAAGCGCCCGAACCGGCGGAATTGCAGACGCCCGCGCTGACGTTGACGCCACATCGTTGGCGCTTAGTCGTTGTTCGGGCCGGATTTGAAAACACCCCGCCATCTGCGGCGACGATTGTTCTTCGCACGTATAAAACCTGCTGCAGATTCAACGCGATATTGCGCGGTGCGTCACTGATTGCGCGGGAATCTGAGATGTCGCGATTTACAACCATGCAGAGATCCCAGGGCGGCACGCACGGGGCGAGGTTTAAAGTGCACGCGAGACGCTGTGCAGGGCTGCTGCGTGCTTGAGTTCATGCCATGCGCTTGAGCCTGCACGTGCGCGCGCCGTCGGAAGATGTTGGATGAGGACGAACACAGCCACTGGCTGTTCGCCATCAAATTGGTGCGCGACCGCGCAGTGCGTTGTACCAGCGCGCCGCGGTGTACAGTACTCAGGCCACCGGGTGGGGTTTGCGTTTGTGTGCGATGCGCGGGCGTGACGTGCCGCTCGCGCGCGCAAAGCCGCGCCGCGAACGTGCAGGCAGCAGCCGGACAGATCGGCCTTCACGCTTCTGTGAATTACGCAGCGTGCGAAAATTTGACGGAGCGGGGTGTTACACGGGCCGCGCTGCTGCCGGCTGCAGCGGGACGCGTCGCGACTTGCGCGCGGGAGTGTGTTGAGTCCCTGCATGGAGCACGGGCGGCGGCCGCGGCACCCTGAACCAGCCTTACCGTGCATCGATCACGCTGCGGTTCCTGTGACCCTGTCAGAAGGTGATGGGGTCGCTGTTGCAGGTTAGCGGCGTCGGAATCGTTTTCACAGCGGTTGCGAGCACCTACATCTGCCAGACGTTTTCGAGCAAGCAGCCGTCGTCGCCCGGACGGAAGCGGGCTCAGGAGCCCGTCTTCCAGCTGGCAGGTGTGTGCTGGGGCTGTATGGTTGCCGATTTGCGGTTTACCTGATGGTCGGGCTCGCGATGTGTCACGTCCTGCAAGCTGTGAAAACAGCGCCAGTCCAGTGCAGCCGATCGGAGCAGTCTTCATGTTGACAGATAGGCTCGCCCTGTGCGCTCGGTGCGAGACGTGGTACTCAGCCTGAATTGAGCGGTGCGCGCTGTTGAGCAGGTGGCTACCAGTGTTCAGAGGGCCTGAATCGGTACCCCGTCGCAGACGTAGACTCCGTGCGCCTGCGCCACTCCATCTCCTTCGGCGGCCTCAGCGAAGCTATTGCGCATCAGGACGATGCGCATTCGGGCATGGAGAGGGAGCACCCGCTGGTGTACCACCAGGCCTCCCTGCAGCTGCAGCTGCGCAAGTCCGACTCGTTCGAGCAGGGGCATGACGTGGTGAGCCCCAGGCCATTCAATGGCCTGAACGTTCGCCTAGTGGCGTCCCATACTCGTGCATACCTGGACACCCCCAGCACTCCCCAGCTCTTCAGATCCCGGTCTACTGGCAATGCGGGCCATTGGTACAATCCTACCGAAGAGACAATAGAAGATGTACAAGCAACGGATTCTGTTAGCACGTGCGGATCTGGTGCTTGTCACGCGTGCGGCACCTCGCTGCCCCAGCCCCGGTCTCTCTCCACCTGTGAGGTTTCCACACAGACCGATTTCCCCCGGGATCCACCCAGCCCCCGCTCACGACTGTGTGACTGGTGGTTCTCCTCCCCCCCGCAAGTGTGCGCCAGCACGCAGCAGGTAGCTTCCCCGGACTCTCGAAAAAGCAATCAGTCTTGCCCACCGTCGCGGGTTAGTACAAGCCCCAGCACCGATGGCAGTTCCAGTGCCCCAAGCGACACGGGTAGCGCATGTGCAACGGTCGACAGGGATCTGACTCCCCTGTCCTCCTTCGCCATCCGTTCCCTGCACGGCCGCGTCAGCTTTGAGCAGCCTGACGATGAGGACCAGCTCGATGCGGGCTCCGGGCCTTGGAGCTCAGACGCGGACGTGGACACTGCTCCGCTCTTCCAGGTGGGAACGGAACTGGAGTTTTGCCGCCGTTCCCAGTCAGAGTCAGCGATGACCTTTGCGTCGTCAGAGAGGCCGGCTCGACAGAGCCTGGCGCACGCCCGCTCCGAGTCAGAACGCATGGATGGCCCTCGTGTGCGAGGTAGTGAGGATCCTGCCGCTGAGGTGAGGCTCTCTTGGCACTCGCCTTCGTCCAACACAACATGTGCATGTCAGAGTCTCCTGGCTTGCCTGACTTTCTGTGTGGGTTGCCATCGGTTGGCTGTTCTGTGCTTGGGCCTCTTGTGTTTGGAATCGGTTTGTTGAGTGTGGGTGGCTGCGCAGTAGACCCGGGAAATGCAATCATTCTTCTGTCTCTGCTAGTCCTCCCTTTGAGTGCATGTGTTTGCAGCGAGGCAACGTGATGGCAATCCATTGGCAACAACACAGTGCAGGTTCGACGGGTCTGCAGTCTAGCTGACACAGTATCTCTCTGCAGGTGTGTAGCCCGAGCTCCTACAGCAGCCCTGACTACTTGGCGAACTGGATACCATCGTCAGTGATCAACAGTGTGACCAATGTGCCGAGCATGCTGATGGGACGCTCAGGCTCCGCGGATGCCGGCACGCCCGCCGCCACCACGGCAGCATTTGAGCCGCCTTCCCCACTCAAAGCCCGCCCCCGGTCTCCTACCGGCTTCTCCTCCAGTATCAGCTCCTTCACCAGCTGGATCCCCTTCCTTGGGGAAGCCCCCGCCGCACAAGACCCGGCTCCTGCAGAGCTGCATATGAGCCGACCGGCAGACGATGCACCACGGACCGCGCTCAGTGCCTTCCCGCTGCAGTTTGAGTGGCTACCAGCAGGAATGGACGAGGGCTGTGGAACGGCTTTGGAGGCAGATGAGAGTGGCATGTTGGAGCTGCCCACCGAGGAGGACGACTGCAGCTCCAGTACTAGTGTGGGTGTGTTGGATACAGTCTTGGATACAGTTGGGCACTCACAGGCTGCTTTGCTCTGCTCGCCACACAGTCTGCCCTCCCACTCACCCACTCACCACATGCTCGATGGCCAGGGATGTTTCATTGTGTCCGATTGCATCGTTGCTGGCCTAGAGGGCTGCTTGTTGCGTGTGCAGGTGACAGTGCACCGTGGGCATATGCGGCCCGTACGCAGCCCCTTCCCCATGCGGGCACTTTCGTGTTTGAAGATGGGGGGCTGGAGGCCAGTGACACACCAGGCACTCCAGCAGGAGTCGTGGAGCGTGTGCCGCAGGGCTTCCTGCACCAGTTGGCTGCCCTCGTCGGCGAGGAGGTGCCGTCGGAACTCCTCCCCGAGCGGGGCCCACAACCCCTGGGCTCCGGGTCGCTGGGAGCGTCGCTCCTCGGCCCCTGCACGCACGCGGATGACCGGCGTGCGTGGGTTTTCGAGAGAGTTCTGAGCGAGAGCAGCGGCGAGCTGGGTGTGGAGTACGTGGTGGAGCGGCGGCTGCAGCGTGCCAACCTGCAGACGTTCCGCACGACGCTGCGCATTCAAAACGCCGACGTGAGGGATGTGAGCACGTTCATGCTGCAAGATCAGCTGGTGCAGTCTGCAAACTCCTCAGTGGAGGCGCTCGTGCGGCTGCCGGACCCCGGGGAGGTGCAGCCCGAGGGTGATTCCAGCACCACCAACGCCGCCATTGAGGCGGCTGCTGCTGAACAGGGGGATGCCGGCTTCCTCTACCAGAGGTACCGCATCACGCCCGTCGGAGCCCGCCACTATGCATCCTGCCGGTGCGTGCCCCCTGCATGGCTGACCCCGCTCCTGGCATGGGTGCATGGCAAGCAAGTGTGGGATTGCAACTGAGGGGCACTTTTGTGTGCGGAATGTTTGCAGTAATGTGTTGAGCCTGCAAAGTGTTCTGCGCACAGAGTCTGGATGGAAGGCGTCGTGTTCAATGTGCTGCTTGCTGGTGGCAGGCGAGCAGGATGCACGCTTTGGCAGCTGTTTTGTGGCAACCTCGTGTTGTGTGTGCAGGCGGGTGTGGCAGCGGCCAGATGGGGGCACCTATATGGTGTCCGTTGCTTGTGACAGCCCGCACGCGCGGCTGCTATCAGGTGGTGCAGCGTGTGTAGGCGACTTCCGTGCAGGCTATGTCATCAGGTACGTGGTTATTGCTGCTGGTTATTGCTTACCCTCTGGGTGCGATCGTGTGGGTCAACGGCATCTGAGCACCTGCACAGGGTACATAGTTTCGACACTAACCGTGTGCAATGTGAGCATGAAGTATGTGTCCTGAAGTGCATTTCGCTGGTGCCATGTGTCTGTGTGCTGGAGTGTGCAGCGAGCGATGCGGGGCACCCTATCTGCACAGTGTAATATTTTCGTGGTTCTGGCTGTGTTTCTGTTGTCATTGTGCCAGGGTGGGGGGTCCATTGACGCTCATTTGATGTCCATTTTGGGCTGTCCTTGTGATGTTCACGAGGTGTGTATTGCAGTCTTCATCTGCGTTATCATCGCCCGTGTTCTCATGGTGAAAGTAAAGTTGCATCCGGGAAGGGCTGCGTCAGTGCTAGTTGCAGACTCATTGCTCTGCATTGCATGGAGGTGAATACTTGATCCTATGTCATGGCCGCGGCACAAGGGTCTGTGTTTGTGTTGGATGTGTCGTTGGGCGTATTGTGTTGCTTGCAGAGGTGCTTTGTGAGGGCGTGTCTTGTTCGTGTAGGCAGATTCGTTGTGACTGACGTGCGTTGTGTGCAGGCCCGGGCGGTGTCAGGAGACGGGCGCTCGGGCAGTTGAAATAGCAACCGTCTACTTCGAGACCCTTGCCGGGCCGGCCTGCATTGCTACTCCCTTGGTGCAGAGCCAGATGTGGGGGGTGGTGTCTGCATTCGCCCGGAGCTTCCGCGAGTATGAGCGGGCAAAGGCGAGTGCCCCAGAGGGTGAGGATGTGGCACACCTGGCAGAGCAGCTGAGGCACAGCACTGGCCAAAAGTCATCGAGCCGGGGAGGTTGCGGTCGGCGGCTGCTTGGGGTGGCTGTGGCTGCAGTGGTTGTGCTCGGTGCGCGGGGTGCTCGGCAGGGTTGCAGGGGCCGGGAAAGGTGGTCGGCCTTGTGCAATGGGAAGGTGAGGTAGATTGTAGGTGCAATAGCAAAGGACCTGTGCTTCCTGGTGGTGTAGTGTGGATTTGAGTTTAGCTACACTGCCAGGGGTTCAGATTTGTTGGCTGTCATGGAACGCCATGGCATACTTCATTCGGCATTGTAATTTGAGTATTTTCTGTAATTGTGTACTACGCAAGTGTTCCGCCAGTATCGTTTCAACTTCGCCAAGGTTTCTGGAAATAATTTTGTGCCTGGTGATGTTGTGCCCTCTGCCCACTAGGCTAGTTTGACTGCCAGTCTCCCTTGTTGCTCTTGTTCCCTCCTAGCTGATTGTTTCCTGACTTGCAAGTGTGCGGCCTTTCTCTTTTGTCTGTTTACATTTGTGTACTACGCATCTGTGGCTTTTACGCTGCGCCAAAGGCAATGGGACTGGCGGTCCACGGTTGGGCTGCGTGTGCAGCTTCTCACACCTTCAGATTCGCGAGAATCCTACTCACGCGCCACGCAGTTTAACGCGGTCGTGCACATCAATGTGAATCAACATGACGCGAGTGCGGGTTTGGATTCGAGGCGTCTAGTTTACGGGGGTGTCCTATCAGACACACGAGTGGTGCTCAGCGTGCGAGGGGACCATGCCGGGTGCGTCAAACACACGCGCGTTCCCACGTCCTCCCAATACCTCCTTCATATTCCGTTCTCAACGACTCCGTGAGCCAACTCGACGCGACGGTTCCCTCGGCGGGCCTCGACACGTGCTTGGTAGCAAATGCTTGCGAGCGGGCGCTGATGGCTTCCGGCCCGCTGCGAGCCGGTCGCGCGGCGATTTCCCTCGCCACAGCTCATCGGCGCCGGCCTCCGCTCGTCGTGCGTAGAGCTCTGTTGTGTGCCGTTTGAAGGCGGGCGCGGGCTTGCGTCAACCACAGATGTCGAGCATCATTTTCGGGGGCATGGCGCTCGCCGCCTACTTCTCCATTTCGAGGATGAACTGCACCGCGGACAGCGAGACGCACCGCTCGGCGCACCAGGCGCCCAGCACCTGGCTGGAAGCGCTGTACCTCTTCGCGGAGGCCCTCAGGTGCGACACCCCCTCCACGCGCGCCACCGCGGGCGCGCCGCCCACTCTCGCGCCCCCGCCAGTCCGTGCTGAGCGCTGCGGGCCGCGGGTGTCCAGGTACACGTTCCGGGAAACGTTCGCCAAGTGGAGGACCGGCGACCTACTTCTCGGTCTGGCCTACCTCGCTCGCAAGCAGCTAGCCACCGCCAGCACCACCGAGGACTTCCTTAAGGGCTCTTTGCTGGACTGGTCGCTCATTCCCGCGGACGAGCGCGCGGCGAAGCTGGTGCGAGGCTCCACCTTGCTGTGCTCCCAGCCAACACTTGTGCGGCCTGTCACAGCAGCCCCTCTTGAGCTACACAAGAACGGCAGGCTTAGGCTGCTGTGGGTGGGCCGTCGCTGTGATGTGTGCACGTCCTGCCCGCACGGAAGGGGTGCAGAGAGTATGCTCGCGCTCTACAGCGAACCACCACCAACACGGTCAGCACGCATGTGTACCTTAGATAGAAACAAGGCAGGCTTGCACTGCGCCTGCCTGGAAGGACATGCCTGTCTCAACCATGACCTGGTGAACACGCCAGCATGTTGGCTTTGGCATTTGCTCATGCTGATCCAAATTGTCCAACCGCAGTGCATGCTGGTGCTGGTTCCGCTCACGTGGGCGTCAGCATGATGGGCGCCTTCACTGCTGTGCACCACGTCCTTCACGCATCAAGTACCAGTTCTGCTGCCGCTATGTGCATACGTGCTATACACCTGTGTGCTCGCACTCCAGCACGCGCGCACAGGAGTGGGTACTGGCTCCCGTAGTTGTTCATGCGTTGCGCATGCGTGCATTGGACTCTTACATTCTGGGCACACTGCAGCTGCACGGCATGCTGTGGACATGCTGCCTTGCCACCATGCCCATCGACGTGCATCATCGGCTGCTGCATACACATCGCACTGCCGAGTGCTGGTCCCGTTATGCAAGTGGCATTGAGGACAGCACCCCATGTTGCAAACCACTTCAGCGCCATGTGGGCACATGTGCAGTCGGCGCTGGAGCATTTACACCGAGACATGGTCATATGCATGGTCACACGCTTCCGGAAACCCGCCGGGCGAATAAAGCAGCTAGAGAGCATGGGCATCGCGGAGGACGCCGTGCTCTTCAGCCAAGACAGATCGGACCTGCTGAAGCCGCTGTGCATGGTCATCAAGGACGAGCGCCGCAAGGCCCTCATGCTGGTGGTGCGCGGCACGACGTCGTTCAAGGACGTGTTCACCGTGCTGACGGCGGCGCCCAAGCCGCACCACGTGGTGGGCGTGGACGGCGTGGTGCTCGGCTACAGCCATTTCGGCATGCTAGCGGCGGCAAGGTGGATCTGCAAGCAGGTGAAGCCACTGCTCGAGGAGTTCTTGAAGGAGCACGAGGAGTGGCAGCTGCGGCTGGTCGGGCACTCACTCGGAGCCGGGACCGCCGCGCTCTTGTGTATGATGTGCGTTCCTCTGCTGGCCTGGCCTGCAACCCTTGCGTGTGCTAGAAGCAGGCGTGTCGTGCTGGCAGCAGGCAGCAGGCAACCGATGACGATGTGTGCTCGTGCGGCAGTTCAGCACATGAAGGCGACAGGCTCAGCGATCTCTGCTGCATCTGTGCACTGGAGTCTGATCTTGAGCACACACGGTGCTGTCTGTCATGGCGCTGGGGCCTCTGTGCCTGCTGCAACGGCCAGCAGTTGCACCGGCTGTACGAGTCCATTCCGGCACAGTTGTGTCCTTGCATATGTCTGGTATGTTGCGGTCCTAGGGGGCCCGCACGCCTCCTACTCACGGCGTTGTGCATGAGCAACACAAGATGGTATGTTGCATCTCTTCACCACCTGCGCTTGGTGGCAAGAGCTGCATTTGGTCGGCCAATCCTCAGCCCTCAGCCGCAGCAGCAACTGGGTGGGCTGGTGCGGCAGCTGCTGCTATGGCAGGGGTGTGATTTGGTCCTGCGCCTGTTTCAACCTGCGGTTGATCTGCAGGCTGCGGGAAGACACAGAGAGCCTTAGCTCGCGCGCAACCTGCGCTTCAATTGCATGCCCGGCTGTCATGACACACAACCTGGCGAAGTCGTGTGCGCCTTACGTGACGTCCATCGTCAACGGCCTCGACCTCGTGCCCACCTTCAACACCATCAGCATGGAGCACCTGCGGCACGAGGTGCTCGAGTCCTGCTGGCTGGACCACTTCCGAAGGGACATGCGTTCCAGCAGCTTCTTGTACCGTGCAGCCGAAACCTCCATTCGGGCAGTGGGGCTCGGCACCTACTGGACGGCAGCTGGGCTGTACGCTGTGACCAAGGCAACTGGAAGCTTGGTCATAGGCTGTATGCCTGCCCGGTACGCACCCCGCCCGTCTGCTCACATGGCACCACCCACTGTCGTCGTGTTTGCAACGAGTCAGGCTGGTTGACACGGGCCCTCACACATCTGCCTGTCGGGCTTGTGTCGATTGCAGCGGCACCAATATGCATGAGTAGCATGCTGGCCCAGCTGGTTCCGATTTGATGTACGTTTCGTCTCAACATCCAATTTAGAGTTCAAGCTGCTGAAGCTCCGCCTGTTGCAGGCGCAAGAATAGCCACGATGGCCAGGTGCCAGACGTGCCAGAGAACGACACCGGCCTCCCCCTACCCGGCCTTGGCCATTCTGTTCCAAAGCTCCGAGGCCAGAGCACAAGCATGTCGGCCAGCAAGCACAGCAAGCTGTTGTGGGCATCCGAGCAGTCCCCGCTCGCCAACCTGATAGTTGCTCCCAGCGCCGAAGGTGCAGCTGAGGCAGACGAACGCGGGGCCGGCTGTGCCTGCAAGCGGCGATCGGTCGACGGTGCAGTTCCAACTTTTGATGCCTGGGGTGTGCATCTTCTCACAGACACTGTGCACGCAGCGCACTCGCTACCTCGCCTCGATGGCTGGTTACTGCACCAGCCGGTTCTTGTGACTGCTCACCTTTCCCACAAATTGCCTCGTGGCTCAGATCAGGGCACAAGTAAAGTGCGCCATGGCGTGTTACGAAAAGCGTGTGTTTCTTTGCACTGTCTGGCAGCACTCGGCCCACCGGTGCTGCCCAACCTCCAGGAAGGGACGCCATGTGTATTCTAGTAGTGCTCGTAACGAACAGCAACGCCGTGTCCTGCTGTGCCTGTGTCCTCTTGCCACTGCCCAGCCGCTCTTGAC
>JAYMFU010058555.1:0-12240 GCA_036784835.1 Phaeophila floridearum
AAACCAGACCTACAGAAAGGGAAACAGACCTACAAGAGCGAAAGAAAGAAAGCACAAAGCCCCAAAGGCAGCCAACAGAGCAATCAGCAAAAGGTAGCGAAACCAGACGACCAGGAAACACGAAGGAGCCACACAGCAACAAGCACAGCAGCACACTACAGCCACGCAGCAAGCACAGCTACCACTCCGGCTCCGCGGAGAACCAGACCTACACGGGTTGAACACTACATCAGTTACAGTGCGGTGACGACAGCATCAGTTCCAGTGCCAAAAACCAAGACACATCTGCCTTCTCCGTGTACAAGGAGGCCAGCGGAAGATGTAACTACCACTACAAGGAGGCGAGCGGTGCAAATCAAGTCAGTAGCCGGAAGCAGCAATGCACGTCATGACAGCTAGCTGCAGCATTCCGCAGCGGTCCAACCGATCCAGGAGGCCATTCAAGCGAGGGGACCGCCTATGTGATTCTACATCGTTGGCCATGTGCAACCAATCCTGCCTGCTGCCAGCTATGCGGCATGCAATGTCCACCACTATGTCAGGTGGGAGGCTAGCCAAGCCATAAAGCAACTGTTGGGTGCCGTCCTCGTTTGCTGGTTGTGCTGCTGGGTGGTTGCTTCCAAAGCGCGCAGCCAGGAGGAGAGCCCTTACAGATAAATAGTATTCTTCTGGCCACCTCAGCTCACGGATGAGATCAGTTCTGAACTCGGTGGTCAACTGCAATTTGAACACCCAGTCACGGTCCGTGCGGCCACGTGAACTCGACTTTGTCGACACAGCCAGCGTGTGTGGCCCAAGGCGTGCCAGGCCTGTGCACTTTGTCATCTGCATGACCTCAAGCTCTCGCTCCTGCATACATCACAGCTTGGTCAGGTTGCATTGTACACCACGACGACCGGCCTACTTCACACAAGGTACTGGGTTATTTGGCACACAAGGCAACCGTGCGCGCCTACACTGTTTGAAGAGATGGTGGGTGGGAGCATCCATCCATGCATGCACACTGAACACCGTCCCACCCAGCACCCAGAACATTCTAGAGCATCAGGGTGTGCATCAACCACAACATCTCCTTCTGCCCGTTGCACCAACAACTCAATTAAACCGAGCAAGACACCAGCAGTGTCGGGCACCCTTCGAACAGCCCTGACTGATGTTAAGCCTTGCAGGTGATGAATTGCATGCCAGCATTCATTGCAGCACACCACACAAGCACGAAGCCCGGCACGCGTCAGCTGCAGGTCTGTGGCTTGCCGATGGTCGGACGGCCCCGGCTGCACTCGGGCCAAACTCCTGGAATGGCCCGAGCTCAGCAAACGCTCCATGATTGCACTTCGCTCCGCCGTGTCCTTCGTTGCCGCAGACCAAGCCATTTGCGCGCTTTCTCTGCGTTGTTTACAGCCAGAGCGCTTAATTTTCCCGCGAGCGTCGGGCCCAAGCAACTCCATCACACTGGAGGCGCGACCCCGAGAGCCTAGCCTGCTCAGCACTTCGGCAGTCTCTATACGGTCCTCTTCAGTGCCATCTGGCACGAACTGCAGCAAGTCGCCAAGACCAGGTCCCTGGCTCCGCAGCAGCCAGGGCAGCGTGTCCAGCTCAACAATCTGGCGGGCACCTGGGTTCAGAACATCTGCAATGTGCACCCTGTGGCGCCGCTCGCTCCAGACCAACAGCCCAGGGTTACCACCCATGAACTGCACACATCTCAACCGCTTGGTGCACTGCTGGGGCTCCATCCACCCGATGCATGTGGATCAGTGGCGTGGGCTGGGAAATACAAACTACAAAACAAGGCCACAACTCCATACCACCGCTTGACATATGTGGTGTGGAAGGAGAGCAGACAGGGCCAGCCAAGATGACCGCTCATGACACTCAACACATGTGCTGTACACCAGCAGCTGTTATCCCTGCTGGAGCCGTGCTGTAGCCGTATGCAGCAGCATGCAGTAAGAGCTGCATGATGTCCTATCCATGGTTAGTGTACATGGCTAGCCTGCAATGCGATCTATGGCTGTAGGATACAACTGCAGTGGGCTTGAGGGTAGGGTACAAAGTTGCAACCGGTGTCTCACCCCCCCGCCCCCGCCCCCGCCCGCATGCCTCCTGTCAAGTGCAACCCTGTAAGCAAGGCGATGTCGTGCATGTGAGACCCACCAGGTCCATGGACCCGCTGGCCTAAGTTGGCCTCAAAGCAGGGTTGGGACAGCACGTAGCTAAACTGTAGCCAGCCTGCATGCACTGGCACACGGTACGGGGCCACCTTACAGCTGGCAACTTGTTGGTGGCCTGCCAGCCGTGTCATCGGTAGGGTAACTGAGGTGACAGTGGCCAGGTGCGCTGGCACTGCACGCAATGCTTTCTGGTGAGTCTGATTTTCTGTTGTACTAATGGTGCGGGGCTGGGGGCTTGGAGCGCAAGCATGCAATGAGCACACCTGCACGGCCAGACATGGTTGATCCATTCCAGTGAACACGCAAAGCACGGACACATCCACACACTCCCAGAAGCTTGTACCGAGGGCTACTTCCCAGGCGGGACACTGGTTGCTTAGCCCCTTGCTGCCGAATGCGCGTGGTCTGGTGTCCAGCGCCAGACCGCTGTCGTCGGCAGACTGCAGTGCGTCCCGCAGGCGTTGTCCGAGAGCTTCCGGCTTCAGCGCACCTGGGCTAGTTTCACGGATACGCCAAACACTTACAGCATGCGCACTGTCACTGGTGACTGCCAGGTACTGGCTGTCATCGCTCCATGCTGCGTATTGACAACCGGCAGCATGAGCATACTCCACTGCCCTGCAAGGTTCCCTGGGTGGCACTCAAACCCGTGGCAGTTTACCTCCACATCTACAGGAGAAGAGCGGGAGACTGTGCAAGGCAGCACGATGCATAGGTAAACCCAATTGTTCGACAGTGAATGCTACACTGACTGTCAACCCCCTACACTTGCAGCTGTGACAGTAAGCGTGCAGTTGCAAGCACAGGTGGGAGTCGCCCAGCAGCCTGGTCTGAGATATCAATGACTACAATGGCAGCGGGTGCAACGCCCCGCCAAAGCTGGCTCGTCGCTCAGAACATATGAAAACATGAAGTAAAGAGACGAAAACACAACATGATTACACAAACGAGGTGGCCAACAGACTACAGGAAGCAATTGTTGTTGTTGTTGCTGTTGTCGTTGTTGCTGCTCATCGCTGGTCACTGATCACTGGCCTCGAAAGGCAGTTACAACGACGAGCGCAGGGTCACTGCTGCTCTCAACAAGTTGCATTGGAAGTTGCAGTGGACAGCAGGTGGCTGAACACCGCTAATGATTGACCGGTGTACTTCCGGCTTGGTTTGCCGTGACAAGTGACGTAAATCACAAACATGATATTGCCTGGTTTTGACCGGCATCGCGAACATGATATTGCCTGGTTTTGGCCGGCATCACAAGGCGG
Source organism: Phaeophila floridearum (assembly GCA_036784835.1). Lineage (NCBI taxonomy): Eukaryota > Viridiplantae > Chlorophyta > Ulvophyceae > Ulvales > Phaeophilaceae > Phaeophila > Phaeophila floridearum. Next base: position 3,437 of record JAYMFU010058555.1, read on the forward strand.
GCCTTCAGAGTGTACCGCTCACCATGTCTGGCATAATCCGAGGCATGTGCCCACTGAACGCAAGCAGTTACGCACAGTAAGCAGCGAAGCACAGTCCTGGCCCCAGTTCTGAGATCACTTGAGCCACCCAACCCCCCTGTTGCTCATATCAACTCACCTGTCAGTGCCATCCGGCCAGGTAAGCAGCTCAGGGTGGCAGTAGTCTAGTGCAGCCGGCAGCAGCGTCACGGACATCGTGTCCTGTGTCACCACCAGCCACTCGCCGTCAGGAGATGGCACAGCGCAGTTCACCGCATCGTCCGCATCCGGGGCACCCTCCGTCTGAGCTGTTGCGGTGATGACCTGTGTGTCAGCAACAGCCCTGGCAGGAATGACGTCATCCTGCGCCAGAGGGGTGTCCAGGAGGTCAACAAGCAGCACGGAGCAGCGGGTCGCACGGCGCTGCGCACACATCTCCGCCACTTTATCACTGACGTCCGTGTGGCTGCCGAAGCGACATGGGCTGCATGGCGGGTGCAGCGCGGTGCAGGGAAAGAGCTCCGCCTGCAAATCTACATGCCCTCCTGTCACACACTGCACATCCAGCTCTGAGCACACGCACCAGAGGCCAGCAAGCGGGGATTTTGGTCTGTGAGAGGCGGGGCCAACGGTGATCTACTCGCTGACGTGGTGATGAGATAGGCTGAGCATCCACGGCAGGCGCTGGATGACAGGCTCGGAGAGTGCAAGACGTCCAGCCAAGATACCCTGGCCGGTCTGGGGCCGCCAGTTCCAGCAAACAGGACGAGAGCTACAACAGCACGGGCAGACCCGTTCGCAGTGCGTTCACATAGTGCTCCCTGAACTGATGCTCACCTGCTCCAGTTACACAACACATGCCTGCACGATGTTCACATGGCAGAGAGCATGCGCCACGCAGGCGCCCAGGACAGCTGCCCCAGGCTACGTGCTACAGGTCGAACGGTGCGGTAATTGCGCTGCGAAGCTGGGAGGAACGTGGGCCAAGAGTGCCACGTGCGCGCAGTATGCCCACACACCTTCACCTGCCCTAAGGCCCCCTTCTTGGGCGGCTTTCTGGGCACCTCAAAGAAGTAAACAACCCCATCTTGGCCAGCCACAACGGCACGTTCCACGCCAGCCACCTTTCCAAAGCGAACGCAGTTAAGCATGACGCCGTGCTCCAGCACCCGGAGGACAGACGGCCGCGACAGCATGTACGAAGCCTGTTTTGCAATCCAGATCGCACCGGAGGGCGCCATGTCGCGCAGGTCGGGGGCTGCCACCGGGCCAGTCAAGCCGGGTGGAACCTTACACCTGCAGCAGCAGCAGGTTGCAATGGGGCATTGAAAGTCCGACGAGTTGATGACCAACAGCAATTGCGTGCCACAGCAATAAGTGCACCCTGCAGACATCGCAGCTCAGCACGGGACTCAGGGGAGATCATGGGCAATTTTGATTGCTATCTGAGCTCTTACACAACCAGCCTATACATAGCACATGCGTGCTAGCCAGTCTGTGGTCCATGATACCAGCGTGGGATCATCACACTCATAACACAAATCGTCCCAATGCGCTGATCCTCTTTGGACTGGCCCAAGAGCCGCTGACAAACCAGGAGATAGAGGAAGGTCGTGAAGGGCCACGCAGCCAACACACAACTGTGCCGTGCGTGCACACATGTCCACGTCGGTGCAGCACTGGCTCAGCTCCAGGTACACGGTGGAGGTTTGTGCAGCTCCCACAGCAAATGGCAGGCCAAACAGATCAGTACACTACAGTGATGGCACGAGGATGAACGCGGTGCTGGGCAATGCAAGATGGGGTGCATCAAGCGCAGGTATTCAGCAATGCTCAAGCACAGGAAGCATCCATCGGTAGCCGTGCCTGTCCTAGTAGTAACACAGATGCTCGCTGCATAAGAGCTGCATACGCATGCATGAGACACACCACGTCAAGGTAGAAGACCCGAGTCACATCTGTGTAAACGCATGAGTGTGGATATGTATGTACAAATGGGCCGATATGTGTTCGTTGCGCACCCCGCAACCACACAGGTGGACGCAGCTCATGCACTGCTCTGTTCCAAGCTGGTTTCCTTGGGGTGGTCACAGGCCAGTACGCACCAAAACTGGAGGTGACCGATGTTTCCGCACACCGCACACATGGTCCCCGTGGAGTTCCATCGCAACGAGTTTGCATGCTCCAAGGCCTCCAGGTACAGGCCTCCAGTGGAGCCAAACCGCAGCTGCGTGTTGCTGTCCGTGCTCACACTGCCGCGTGTGACATCCTGCGGGCGCATGCTGCAGTCATGCTTTGTCTGCGCTGCGTCCACCTAAAGCAGAATAGAGCAGAAGCCCAAGAGCTTGCCAATGGAAAGCTTTGGAGCTGCACGCTTGAGTCCTAAAACTGTGGCAAGTGCTACAAGGGAGTACCATGAATGAGACTGTAATACAGAATGAGTGCAAGGGGCCTGGATCTGTGCCTGCGTTCACACTGCCAGTTGTGGTAGTAATACAGCATGCAGACAAAACCATCCATCCATCCATCCATGCACACAAATACGCATGCGCATGTGTACGCATGCATATATGTGTGTCGTGACTGATGTGTGTGTGTGTGGGTGTGTGTGTGTGTGTGTGTGTGTGTGTGTGTGTGCGCGCGCACGTGCGTGCGTGCGTGTGTGCGCCCCGACAAGATATCTGGCGATGCAGCCAAGCGACCCCGGGTTAAAGTAACCACAGCACACATGCCAGGGCAGTGCAGAAGCATTGCCGACAAAATTTGCAGCTGGGGCAGACGTCCAACGGGAACTGCATGAAACCCATGTTGACAAGTTGCACGCTGGGCTGTGTGGAGCGCGTGCCGCAGCTGAAGTGACTGCAGCAAGGATGAAGATCACCATTGACCTTTTCAGTTACGTGCACTCTCCCTCACTCGGAGCGGGAGCGGCAACTGCTGAAGACACATCAACCCATGAGCACTACGTTGCTTCTCTCACAACCCAGAAACGCAGGCTGCAACAAGTCAATTCGCACTAGTACATCAGCAGTACCAGCACATGTGAGGATCACAGCTCGGGCAGTTGCCGGATGGCTTGAGGATGGGAACGGGGAGCAGTGCACTCCCGGCAGCGCGCGCACACACCTCCGTTGTGACACATACGATCCCTCTGGAGGACAGCACGCACAGGGAGGTCTCCGCACTGTCCTGCTCAGGGCGCGCGCAGCAAGACTCAGCGACTTGGTGGTGATTGGAAACGTGGCGAATGTTGGCCATACCGCATTCCTCCCAATCCACGACACGGAAGTCCGCGTGCCCCTGCCATCCGTAGCTGTCCACGTCCGAGTCGTCGATAACAAGCGGCTCCGAGTCTGAGCTTGCTTGCTCATCCGCAGACATATTGGAAGGGTACGGGCGAAGCGTCCATGCCATGCAACAGATAAATCCATACTGTCAGTGGAGCGCTGAACAGTTTGTTGCCAGTTGCGCGCAGGCGCAGGCCGTGACGCGTGCTGCAGCACCTGTGGCCACGGGGGATATCAGGCGTCAGGCGTGTTCATGGTGAAGACGAAACAGCGTTCACACCCTCACGTACTGCTGCACCCCTGCGTCGACAACGCTTACCGATGCAAAACAGACAGTCACTTGGGAATTAATGATTCGCGTGGGGAGCTGGAGCCAAGACGGGCGTCCGTAAGCCTGAGAGGCGTCCATCTCGAGATAACTGATGTTTTTCCCGGAAATCGTTTCACCCATTGCACCGGCAGAGGAGAATGATGAATGAACTGGAGCGAGCAACACATTACCTCAGGTACACATGCATCACTTTCAACAAGTAAAAAGAAGGCATCAAGCCAGTCAGTAAGCGTGTAGGAATGTACAGCACGAGGTGCATACAGCATGTCAACTACCCTGCTGGATGTGCACAACTGGGCACGCACAACGTGCAAGCACTGGGTCCAACGTTGCCAGTGCATTGATTCAATGTGTACACTGGCGCACAAAGATACAAACAAATAAACTACTCGCTGTGTCCGGCAATGGCTGTCATCGCTTCTGCTGGTTGCTGATTACTTCATGCATAGCGTCATCAACCGTGAGGGTATGGAGACCCCCACCCCAGACAGGGCCTTCGGGGGCAGTGAACAGGCTCCCAGTCTGGAGACTCCACTCGTGGTGGCGGCCAGGTTTGAGCTGCACCTCAGCGCTCACCTCCCCAGAGTCTTTGCCCTCCAGTGCAGTGTCCTGGTCCTCAGATGCAGCCGCCGGCCATCTCATCTTGGAAGACGTCGACCACAAGGCATCTCTCCTGTACGATGCTGTGACTTGGACTCGGTTTCCAATGCTGACCAGCATGCTTGGCATGTGAAACCCCTCCGCACCGAGTTCAAACAAGCCCAAAGCCGGGAAGGAGCCGACGCCCGCAGCATGACAGCAGACGACGCACGCAAGAGCAAGCAGCTGCGCAACCACACGCTTCACATGCCCCTGATGCCAGGTGCGCCATGTCCAGATTTCTGCGTATAAAAGATGGAAGCATGGGCCAGTGAGGGCGATGACCATCTACCAGCCCCGGCCACAGCACCTTGCGCGCATGGCAACAGACTTTCAGGGGAAGTTCTGGCACCCCAGTGGGATCACATTCACATCCAACACGCCTCCAGCCCACAGCTAAGTGCACATATCGCCACCACACGTGTACGGAGCAGTGAGACAGCAAGCAGATGGCTGGGCTATCAGGCAATGCTGCAGGTACATGTGGTCAAGGCTACGTGGTGTTCCAGTCGACTACCTGTTCACAGGTGCACGTGTGTGTGGGTGGAGCGGGGATGCACACGTGGTAACCCCAGTCCTGGGCGAGGCCATGTAGTCACCGCGACGGGTGTCCACAGGATCGGTGCTGGAGTTCGAGACCGTCAAACGCGGGTCTGGCTCGAGTGGACTAGCTCTTCCCCACCATTTGGACTGGAAGCTTGAAACAGCGCCATCTGCTGCGCTGCGCTGTTGACTCAATGTCTCGTGCCGGACCATCTGCAGGCAGGGAGGGTGGCGTGAGCGCCGAAGGCCGGACACTGGAGCATCAGGTGGACGCGCAACCGTGTAACGCAGCTCGCAGCTGGCGCCAGGAGTGATTGTGTCACAGACTCAGGGCTGGCGGGTGGGCTGCTTATGGTAACTGATGGGGTAAAGGCCAGAGTGGTCAGCGCTGGTGTGGCATACCGGACACGGCGCCTGCATGCCCTCTCCTCCTGGGGAAGGAAATCGGCTGTTATGGAGTGTGTGCATTGGCAAGCTGTACCTGACAGAGGCACAGGCAAGGAGCACACCTCTGCCTGACATTCCTGCTTGATGAGGTCGCAGACAAAGTCACAGGGGTTGTGGGCCTTGGGATGGTCGCCCCGTGCGGCCTCGCGGACCACGCTTTCCAGTTGAATCTCAAGCACCCGGAGCGCCTCCGCAGGCTCGACGATGTCGGAGTACTGCAGGCTGGACGATCCACTGTCTGCAGCAGGACAGCACAGGTGCATCGGGCGCATCAGCTACGTGACCAGCTGGGTCGGTACAAGCAGCAGCTTGTCAACAATCCTACCCGCACATTTGTTCCAGCCAACGTTGCCACTGTAAGCAGCCTCACACCATGGGTCTCCTGCCGCCAGCTAGCACGCTTTGCGGCCCTGCAACAAAAGCAACGACCACAACTGCGATCAACATGGACTGTTGGGATGCCATGACTGGGCTCCTGCGTGTCCTCTCTGCAGGGCACAGGGAAGATCTGTGATGTTGGCAGCTATGAGATGCATCCAGGGGCTGCAGTTCAGGTGGGCAGGAGTTCAGCAGCGGCCAAACAGCTCGCCGCACAGCAAGTGCCGCTGCCTGCGGCTGAGCGCAGGGGGCACCCGTAACAGAACCTGCTGACAACATCACATGCGTGGAACAAGAAAGCTGCCATCTGGTAAGGAGTCGAAGACACTGTTGCAAGCAGACAGGCAGTGCTTACCCTGGGGGCCATCTTGATCAGGCTCGCACTCCGCGGGTGCGCTGTCCACAACAACGTCAATCGGGGCGCTTGCGGCCCTCCCCATGCCCAGCAGCATTGAGATTCTACCACTGTACCGTTTCAGGGGCTCCAGGCGCAGCTGCCCGGACGCCTCCAGGCCGCAGGGCCCGGCAGGCGAAGCACTCGCCGCACGCACGGGTTCTTCCACCTCCATGGATGCATCTTTCGAAGCGTCTCGGCACCGCTCCTGCACGGTGACGTCTTTCCAGTGTTGTGTTGGGGTGGTGCTTCTGCTGGGTGTGTTCATGCTTGCAAAATACTCGTGAGACAGCGCCTCCGCCGCAGTGCACCTGCATCGGCAACGAGTGTGCCAAGCATGTTAATACAGCATGGGTGGTGGGGCGCACGCCTGGGTGCAGAAATCAGCACTGAGTCCGGCATATCGCACACAGGTGCAGCAACGCGAAAGAACATGTGGCAACGCAAGCAGGATCACAAGCAGACCTTCGCTTTGGGTCAAACGCAAGCAGCCGGCGCAGCAGGTCAACTGCTGCTTCGCCGGCCATGCCAAAGCGCCGCATCAGGTGGGGTGCCTTGGCGGGCAGCTGGCGCAGGTAGCACCGCCATCGCTCGTTCTCCACTGCTTCGATGCAAGCCCACTCTGGCGTTCCCACAACGTCGAAGATGGCCTTCAACTCCTGCAAGCACTTGAAGCTGCTGCTTGAATCGCCCCAGATGCAGGCAACGCTGGCTGCAGCGTGTAAAGCGCACTGCTATACACTAGGGGTTAGCTGTTTCTGCACTGCCAGTAGCAAGCAAGCGGGCAGTCACATCAGCCACAAGCCTGCAGCAAGAGGTTCCTGTATCCAGCGCCGTGCGGCCTACCGTTTGCGCTTGACATGGGCGGGAAGGCAGCTGGCATTTGGTAACCATGTGCATGTGGGTTGTGGAACATTATGGAACCTGGACCTGGACAACAGCAGCTCCTTGGAGGTAGCAAATACTTAACTACACAAGCGGCGCACGTGACGCTACAAGAGCAGAATGATGCATGCTGCAAGACCAGTGCTGGTACACAACGGTACACTCGAAAACGTTCTCTGCAAGGAACAGACTGTCAAGAGCTGGCGAGCGAGACACTCAGCGAAATATACGTCGTAGGTACTGAATACACCAGCATATGCAGTTCAAGTATACCCCTGTATGCCAGCCTCGTGCATGACTGAAGAGCACATTGGATGTGTAGCCGCATTCGGATGGCAAAACAGAGCAGGCATGCGATGTAGGCTGCAATTCCACTCGTGTATGTGCACTGCACACACCCGGTGAGCCAATGAGCGGTCCTCCATGAATTTGCAATCCGGCTGAGGCGTTATTGGGGAGGTGTCACTGAGCTGGAAGACCGGGTTTATGGTGAGGTTGGGGGTAAAAGACGTGCCCGCACGCTCCATTCGTTGCAGAAGCTCCCCGAAGATGCAGCCCACAGACCACATGTCCATGGCTGAGTTGTAGCGCCCCCGTGCTAACACGACTTCTGGTGCGCGATAGCACGGCGTGCACACACGCCTGCAGCAAGCTATGCCTACATTAGTCTCTGCATGTAAAGTGGACATGAATAAAAAGTTCCCGTATGCTTGCGAACAGGCTTCATAAACTCCATAGCTCTGCTCTTGTCAACATGGCACACCGATCAGCCAAGGGTGTGCAATCTCTGCAGCATGTATAGCAGCTGCATATTCATTCATCAGGAGGAATCCTAAACCCGGGCACGAAGAAGCACGTGTAGTCACCTACATTATTGGAATGCACACCAACCTTACCACGCTACACAGCAGACACAGAAGCAGGAAACAAACGGTTGAGGACAGCTGCCACTGCTTGACACAGAACTACTACCGTGACTGCAAGTGTCGTGACCAGAAACAGTATGCAGGGAGCGAGTGCTGTGATGGCCAATCTCCCCGGTGGAGCCGCTTGCGTCCCCCGGGCTCAAAGGCGGGTAGGATCGCAACAGAGACACACGCAGTGAAAGGCTACTACGTTTGTGATGAAAAACGCACTGTAGAGTTACATGTCACGAATAAGTCTGCTGTGGATGTAGCTTCCGGGAACCATGATCCCGTCACAGCAAAGCACGCTACAGGGTTTAAACACAACGAGCTGTAGCAGGAGCCTGTGGTACACGGATGGTATCCCCACAGGATATGTGCTTGTGCATGTGCCACGCATGCATGCATGCATGCGTGCATGTGTGTGTTTTGTTGGGGGGAGCACACGATGTGTACATGCCAGCCTCTTTTGGCTGTTCAAGTTTTCTTTGAGGAACCATGGAGACACCAGCATGCACCTCCTCAGCCATGTCCGCTTCTTCAGCTGATGACCCAGCAAGGATTGTGGCTCCACTGCGTGCACTGCCTGGACACAGCAACACCAAGCTTAAGCAGGGCTCACGTGGGTTTGAGATCAGACACAGCCAGCACGGCTTCAGCGATACCCACGGCCGACACCGAGGCCTCGGTGCAACCCGAGCCGATCCCATGTGAATCAGACTTTTAGTGCAGGGAGCAGCACATGCACACAGGCAACTTTTCATGCAAACAAGCAACTGCTCATGAAAGATCGCAGGTTTCTGGTTATGCACTGTACAGTGCCAGCTGGCCACAGGGTAACTGCCCGCAGGTGCTTAACGCATCAGCACAACAGACAGCATGGGATGTGTTTGGGCAAGAGGAATTGTGCCATCAAGTACAATGCTGCAAGGCTTCTACCAACTGTTCATCATGGTCTGTGTGTGTTGGGACGTGTG
>JAYMFU010058666.1:0-12235 GCA_036784835.1 Phaeophila floridearum
GTCGTGGTTTTTGATGTAGGAACCGTAGAGGAAGCAATGGAACTGGAACGGGGGGATCCCGCAGTTCTCAGCGGAAGACTGGTGATGGAATTTCACCCCTGGTGGGCGGCAAAAGGGTCAATGTTACCATAATAAAATCAACAGTATTCTGTGGGAAAATCCTTGCGAGAATAAACGTAGATTTGCGCTCTGAAATTCCCGATGAAAAAAGAACAATTACTACTTTTTATTCTTGCAGCATCTCAATTTACCCACATCATGGACTTCATGATCATGATGCCTTTGGGTTCGCAGTTGATGAGAATTTTTGACATTACACCTCAGCAATTTAGTTTTCTTGTAGCGGCTTACGCGTTAAGCGCCGGATTTTTCGGATTTCTCGCAGCATTTGCAATTGATAAGTTTGATCGAAGAACGGTATTGCTGGTGGTATATTCCGGATTCACCATCGGTACATTTGCCTGTGCCAGTTCTCCTACCTACCCTATTCTGTTGTTTAGTCGAATTGTAACAGGAGCCTTCGGAGGTATTTTAGGAGCATTGGTCTTATCGATTGTCAGCGATTTATTTGCCTATGAAAAAAGGGCAAAGGCCATAGGTATTGTCATGACAGCTTTTTCAGTTGCATCCGTGGCAGGTGTGCCCTTCGGACTTTATATGGCAGCTGCTATTAACTGGCATGCACCCTTCTATTTCCTCGCAATGTTAGGTGTAGTCATCCTGATAATGATGCTGATTTTCGTTCCCTCTATGACAAAACATATGGAAAACCCGATGAAATTGAGGCAAAGGGCTTCTGTGGTCAGACACTTCTTTACGAATAAGAATATTTTACTGGCATTTGCTCTTACTGTGCTAATGATGCTCGGACAGTTTACTGTTATCCCATTTATTGCGCCATACATGGTATCGAACGTCGGATTTACGGAAATAGAACTTACTTACATTTACATGGTAGGAGGTGGCCTCACCATTTTCACATCACCTTACATCGGTAAACTGGCCGACAAATATGGGAAGCACCGCATCTTTACCATTTTTGCATTGTTGTCAGTAATTCCACTCTTCCTGATTACTAACCTGCCGGAAGTTCCGCTCTACCTGGCACTAATCGTTTCAGGCTTGTTTTTTGTTTTTATCAACGGGCGTTTTGTCCCTGCCATTACCCTAATAACTTCGGTAATTAAACCCGAAAACCGCGGAAGTTTTCTAAGCGTTAGAACGGCAGTTCAGCAGATAGGCTCCAGTATTTCGGCTCTTATTGCAGGTTTGGTTGTCGTAAAGGGTGAAATGGACCATCTGATGTATTTCAACATCGTCGGTTACATCGCAATCGTGTGTACCCTTATTTCAGTTTGGGTAGGGAATAAATTGGTGGTAGTAGACACTTAATTGGCACATTTTTTTCTGCATTTAGCACAACTCTTTTACCTCCTTTGTTTAATTTTATGTGATGTCTCTAAAAGAACATCATCCACATGGACGGGGGGCGGGAATCCACACCCACAACGTTTTCGAAAGCCACGAATATGGCCAGTTTGAAGAGGAAGGCATCGACGAAAATGAAGACTCTTCTAATCAAACGACTTTCCTGAGTGACAGGCCTAAAAAAATCGTAAACAAGGTGAATAGTCCGGATTTGAGGATGGATTATTCCATGAACCCGTATCAGGGTTGTGAACACGGTTGCGTTTACTGTTATGCCCGAAACAGTCATCAATACTGGGGTCTTAACGCCGGACTGGACTTCGAACGCAAAATCATCATTAAGGAGAATGCTGCTTTAGCCTTGGAAAAACAGCTCAAATCAAAAAATTGGAAAGTACACCCTATGATGCTGGCCGGAAATACGGACTGCTATCAACCTATTGAGAGAAAGAAAAAAATTACCAGGGAATTACTCGAAGTGTGTCTCAAGTACAAACATCCTGTCGGTATCATCACAAAAAACGACCTGGTTCTCAGGGATCTGGATTTATTGAAGGAGTTAAACAAAGACAAGTTGATAAATGTGAGTATCTCACTCACAACATTAGACGAAAAACTCCGTCGCAAACTTGAACCAAGAACTTCAACTGCTGCCAATCGACTGAAAACGATTCGGGAATTATCCGGTCAGAATATACCCGTCAACGTCATGCTCGCTCCAATAATTCCGTCTCTCAACAGCAACGAAATACCTCAACTTTTAAAAGCTGCCTCAGAAAACGGTGCCATCGCGGCTTCTTTCACGGTAGTAAGATTGAATGGAGTAATAGCTGAAATTTTCAAGGACTGGCTGCACAAGGAGTTTCCGGATAAGGCTGAAAAAATTCTTCATCAAATTGAAGAGTGCCACGATGGTAAGCTCAACGACAGCAGAATTGGCAAAAGAATTCAGGGGGATGGTCAGGTAGCAGCTTCTATCAAAAGACTTTTCCAAATTTCAAAGCAAAAGTATTTCGGAAAATCCACCCTTCCCGATCTCAATACAAAAGCTTTCATTTCTCCGACGAAGTCCCAATTGAGCCTTTGGTAATATTGGCTGTTTTTAGCCTCCTTGATTCAAAACAACTTGGAAGGTGCTGAAACCGGCTATTCCACACATCTCATTTTCAATTGTTTCGTTTACTGCTAAGAGTCGGAATATGCTCTATTTAGAGTAAATTGCTTTATAGAAAATAAAAATTTAGCTCCGATTCTGTTAATGGCATGTTTAACATAAACCATGTAACTGGCCTGTTTCTTTTTTGGCCTACAAATTGTTTGATTTCAACACCTGTTTAACCTCTTATATAGATTTATAGACCAGTCATTTACAATAAAAACCCACTTATAAAGTTCAATAAATACAATCACATTTTTCAATAAATTTATTATGGAATCTATCTTGTATTCATACACCTATAATCATTAGAATTATGAAAAAGCTTCTAATCATATCCTCTTTGATATTGATAATAATATTAGGGAAGTCAGAAAGCACAAATTCTCAAACTATTGTAAGTGGAGGAGTTTTCTCAAACACAACATGGACTAAAGCGGGCAGCCCATACCTTGTTACAGGTGAAATAGTAGTTTTTGAATCCGTAACTTTAACAATTGAACCGGGTGCAATTGTCCAATTTAATCAAAACGTCGGCATTGATTTAAGAGGAAATCTTTCCGCAATTGGCACCTCAGGTTCCCGCATAATATTTAAAATATCAGATAGTCAAATCGGAGCGTCATGGTCGGGTATCGATGTTAACACAGGTAATAGTTCGAATATTGTATTGGATTATGTGAGTGCATACAATGCAGATATTTTCCTAAACTGTCAGTCTGCACTAGGTTATATCAGGATTGATCATGGTGATTTCAGAAACAACAACAAGGTGATTTATGGCTATGCTGGCGTGGATATAAAAATCAACAACTCCTGGTTTATTGAGAACATTTGTGGAATTGAGGAACATAGAAACACCAACATCAGCCACTGTGTATTTAATAACAATGATTACGGACTTCGTGAAATTAAACATCTGGATATTGAATACAGCAATTTAGAAAACAACCGCATAGCTGGAATTTCAAACCAAGGGAGTTGGGGAGGGAGGGTTGAGAATTGTACATTCAAGAACAACAATATTGGTCTGGAGTTTAGATTACCAATGGGCAACCATGCACCCGAAATAATAAACAATACTATAATGTGCAACAACAAAGGATTTATCATGGCATCATGTTCCGGAGCAAGTTCTAATGCCATTGTGTCCGGTAACACCTTCAGTAACAATGACGTTTACGATGTCGTCAATAAATCTTCAAACAATTGCCATTTTGGGGTTAATTGTTGGGGAACTACTGACCCACATTTAATTCAGGATCATATCTACGATGGTTATGACGATTTGAACGTTGGTTTGGTAAATTATACAAACGTGGATTCAAGCTGTGTGGTTATTGGTTGTAATTCCTTCCCAACAGGCATTTCCGATAAAACAAATTTTGAGGAAAAACCTATTATTGAAATTTATCCTAATCCAGCTACCAACTACTTCAAACTTAATTCTTCACAACATGTGGATATTGTGACAGTTTATAATTCAGAGGGCAAGAAAGTTCGAGAATACAACAGTTTAGGCTCCAATGCAAGAATCAATGTTGAAGACCTAAGCTCCGGAGTATACTACATCATTGTTGAGTCAAATCACGTTTTAAGCTCAAAGAAGTTGTTGAAGTATTAATATGTTAAATCAAGTTTTTCCATTAAAAATCCAACCCTGTCAAATTCAACTTCTGGGTTTAACGAACTGAGCTTTTTTCGCAATTTCAAATCCCAATTGAGCCTTTGGTAATATTGGCTAATTTTAGCCCTTTTGATTCTAAAGAATTCGAGGGTGGGCAAACCGGCTAACATTTTAATTACACTTTTCATTGGATTTTTCACAAAGTCGGTTTCACAAACAATTATTGAAACTCAGGCAGGTGCCAATATTGGTTTGAACATCGCTATTGGCAGCCATGTCAATCGCTTTGGTTTCAGCTTCTCTGCCTACTACATTGAGGATTTTATTCAGCTCAATTTAGGGGCGTTCATCTTTCATAATTTCACTTCTTTTGGACCCAAAGGAGGCAGTAATGAAGCAAAAATTTCACTGGGATTGAATGCTCTCGGTGGTACCAGGAAAGGCAGAGAGAACGAACCGATTTTATCTCCACTCTCCAATCAAAGTAACTACAAATATTCCGCCGGATACGCCTATTCTATCATTATCAGCAATAATGGTACTTCACAACCTACCGGAATGATTGGTTTTAATCTCAATTCCGTTTTTATCGTTCATGAAAATGACATACTTGCCGGGACCGGGGATGATAAGTTCAGGACAGGAGGTCTACTGATATCTTATCAGGAAAATGGCAGGCGTTACGCTCTTAATTATATGGGTTGGACAGGTGACCCGCGATCAGACGGCGCTGCAAAAGTTAAGGAATCTGACTATCCTTCAAAACACGGTTATAAAAATCTGAGCAAGGCATTTTTGGGGAAATATTCCCATGGTATTCTTGCAGGCCAAATTGATCAACTTTATGATTACGGACAGGTATTGCGTTTCCAGGCCGGTTTTGACGCAGAACAGATTCGAAATCTCATGCAAAACCGTTTGATGCATGAAAAAATTACCGGCGGTTATCACTACCCAATGTTGCAGCCTGACGGTGAGCCTTTCCTCTATCAGCACGGTGATCGTATAAGAAAAGTGAGGCCGTATCTTCAAATCATGTCAAATCCGACACTGTTTTACTAAATTTATCACATGAACAAAGCAACTTTTGAAAAAGAATTGCCAGAAATTTTGAAAAAGCTCCAGGCTGATCAAAAACCGCAATGGGGTATCATGACTCCTCAACATATGATTGAACACCTCATCGTCACCTTCAAAATATCCCGGGGCCGGATCCGCACGGAACTAATTACCGATGAAGGATTGGATAAAAAGTTAGAATTCATGATGAGTGATCAACCCTATCAACGGAACATTCAAATTCCCGCCCTTCAGGGACAACTTCAAAAGCTTCGCTTTCCCGATCTTGAATCTGCCAAACAAGCTCTTTTGGAAGAATTCCCTCAATTTCATGTCTTCTTTGATGAAAACCCTGATGCCAAACCTGTAAACCCGATTTTTGGCCCTTTGGACAAATCCCAGTGGTTACAAATGCATTTCAAACATTGCCGTCATCATTTCTCACAATTTGATTTGGTTTAATCCACTTTAACCTTTTTTTGAAATAAAACTCCTAAATAGCTAATAATATGTAGGAGCCACTCCTTTTTTCACTGATAACCAGAGACTTAATAACAATTTCAGGTTGATAAAACATTTATCATTCAAGATTGTTTGGATACGGTTAAACTACCTTTAATCTACTATAAAGTAGCTCTTATAGGTTAATTTATATGTTTAGTCGATAAATATCATGTTCTGAGTTAATTTAAGTTATCTGTGCTTTGTTGTTAATTTTCAAAAACTTTGCGAGAGGTTTTGCAATATTCCTACTCTCCTTCCAAACTTTACTTTCAGGAAGTTTATCTGCTCAGATAACTTTACCTTCCGGAGTTCCGTCGGGGTCAAACATAATTTTGTGGCTCAGCCCTGATACGGCGCTCTATCGCCCAAACGGATCTGTCGCCAATGTCGGGCAACGAGTTGATAAATGGCATGATATAAGTGGTAACGGGTTCGTATTTGACGCGCCGACAACAGGTGACAGGCCCAGATTAGTAACAGTAAACGGTTTTAATTACCTCGATTTTACCTCTGGTGATTTTCTTGAGAACATACCTATTCGAGACAGCATCAACAACCTCACCGAATTCTCAATTTTTATCGTCATAAAGTCTGACCTGACAAATACAGACCACGGCTTTCTTGATACTGAAGACCCAAATGGCACGGACGATAAAATTTGCCTCAGGTATGATGCCAATGGGGCAAATACGGGCAGAGTCAACCTTTTAAAAAGCGGATTAGGAGGTAATACACCGAACCAACAAGTAGAAACTCAAAACAACACCCAAACTACTGATCGTCAAATACTCACCATAACATGGTCGATTAACAACCACCTCAAAGTATATATCGACGGTACTTTGAATGATTCTTCGGCAAATCCTATTAGCAATGCTATCAGTGGAATTAACAAGGTAATTCTTGGAAAAGGACCGAAGGATGTCAATACCGGTGACGGCTGGGATGGTAAGATTGGAAGTATAATTTTTTTCAAGGAAGAATTCAGTTTAGATACCATTAATTCGATTTCACAGACCATTCAAACTGTTAAATCCGTTAGGACCGGTAACTGGAACACTGCATCAACCTGGGATTGTGCTTGTGTACCCTCAGCGTCAAATAATGTGGAAATTTCTTCAGGTCATACGGTGAGTCTAACTAACGCACGTTCGCTTGACAACCTCTTTATCAATTCAGGAGGAGTCCTTGAAGGAGGAAACAGCAGTCTCACTTTGGACGGTGATTGGAATAACCAGGGCAGTTTTATCCCCGGAAATACTACTGTTATCTTTTCGGGAAGCTCCGCCCAGTTTATAAAAGGAAATACTACTTTTCGCAACATTCAGCTCAATAATTCTTCCGGTTTGAGCCTTACAGCAGGTATCACACGAATATCGGGAAGCCTTCAGCTAACGAGCGGCACCCTCAACACAAATGGCAAGTTAGTGCTGCAGTCCAATGCAAGTGGCACAGGTCGTATTTCAGCAATCACTTCCGGCTCAATTAATGGTAATGTTACGGTCGAAAGGTATATTGATGCCGGCAGCACAAACTGGCGATTTTTTAGTAGTCCAATAAGCAATGCTACATTGCAGTCACTAAATGATGACTTTATTACCTCGGGATTCACAGGTTCAGACTTTCCTTCTTTCCCATTTGTAAGTATCTACAACTATGACGAAACAGCCGGGGGTGACAGAAATCAGGGTTATATAGCAGCGAGCAACATCACCAATTCAATGCCGGTTGGACGTGGCTTCATGGCCTGGAGCGGAGATACCATCAATGGCACTCAACCTTTTACAGTTGATTTTACAGGACCAGTTAATACCGGAAACATTACTTTACCCGTCAGTTACACCCTTGCCTTTTTGCAGCCCTTTGCTGAAAATGGGTGGAATTTAGTTGGCAACCCTTACCCTAGCGCAATCGATTGGAATTCGGCATCCTGGACAAAAACCAATATCGCCAATGCAATTTACATTTGGAATCCGGATTTATCTCAGTACAGCAGTTTCGTTAACGGCACCGGGACTAATGGAGGTAGCAGGTACATCGCATCTTCTCAGGCTTTTTGGGTGCAAGCAACCACAATCTCACCCCAATTGAGGTCGACAGAAAATGTAAAAACCACCATTGATCAGGCCTTTTTGAAATTACCGGCACCTGCGCCTTCAATAAGAATTGGCATCAACGGAAGAGGCATGAGCGATGAGACTGTTTTGTTATTCGAAGATGATGCCACTGCGTATTTCGATTCGGAGATAGACGCGAGAAAACTTCACAGCACCACTGTTGGCGCTCCGTCAATTTTCACGACTGATACCGTTGATGAGTATTCAATTAACAGCCTTCCACAATTAACGGACAACATTAGCATTCCCATAAAAACAGTTGTTGATTTTTCTGATAATTACGACATTTCTATTTCCGATGAACTGATGGGACATGCAGCTTGTGTTATTCTGGAAGACCGCTTAAGTAACTCTTTCCATGAAATAGATCAAGACACAACTTTTAGTTTTTATATCTCGGACACCACCACACAGGCCCGGTTTTACCTTCATCTTGGGGCTCATATTCAAACTGACAAAACAGCACCAATTTGCCTTACGGATTCTAGCGGTTCAATTGTAATAAAAGGTAATGGCAGCGGCCCCTGGGATTATGAATGGAGATCTGCTGATGGCACATTGATCAGAAATTCCATGCAGAAAAGCGGCCCTGACAGTTTGGTGAATTTGCCTGCCGGCAGATACTTCTATTCTGTCAGCAACAACGGACTCTGCGGCACAATCAGCGACAGCGTAATTATAAAAAGCGAATCAAATTTAATGTCTTCCTTCAATTATGAAATTGATTCCCTGGTTAATTCTTTGGAGGTCAAATTCAGAAATCAAAGTGTCCGGTATAGCTCATTAGAGTGGCAATTTGGTGATGGTAATGGCAGCATTGTAGAAAACCCGGTTCATATCTATGAGAAAGCAGGATCCTATCAGGTCACCCTTATAGCAACCGACGATTCTGCTTGTAGAAGTATCGACAATCAAGCAATTGAATTGAAATTAACTCATACACCACCCAATCCTGAGGAAAACGGCGTGACGATTTTCTCACCAAATCCGGTGAAGGATTTCGTAAAACTGGGTGGTAATTACAAAGTCGAAATTCTGGATATTAACGGAAGAAAAATTGAGAAGTACAAGGATGTCAACCAATTGAACCTGCAACACCTTCCCGCCGGGAGTTACTTCATGATATTGAATGGTCGTGACATTCATCGATTCGAAAAAATCTAAGGCATATTTACTAAAAGATTTATCCGTCTTTTCCCAAAGTATTTTTACCTTAGCTTTTTGGATTATCCATGAAACTGGGAAAACACATCAACCACTTACTTTACCGCTACGATTGCGTCATCGTGCCGGATTTTGGCGGTTTTGTGGGGAATTATTCGGCTGCCAGAATCAACCCGGTTCAACATCAATTTTATCCTCCCGGCAAGAGTATCACGTTCAACCGACACCTGAGAAACAACGACGGACTTTTAGCAAATCTAATTGCTCAACGTAAAGGTTGTTCGTTTGAGGAAGCTATGAAGCTTCTAAATAAGGAGGTAAGAAAAATGGAGGGCAAACTCAAATCAGGTGAAAGAGTGACGCTGGATCAAATTGGTACTTTTCAGCTGGATGCAGCAAATAATCTGCTGTTCGAGCCTTTGCTTCATTCAAATTTCCTTTTGGATTCTTTCGGACTTACAAACTTTCAGGCGCTGCCCGTCAAAAATGATACTTCAGACCAGGAAAGTGAAACGAAGGTTATTCCAATTAACAGAAATCGCAATTTGAGCAGAATTGTTAAAATTGCAGCTGCCGCGGTACTTGTGTTTTCAATGGTTTGGGTACCCCTGAAAACGGATTTTATCGAAAAAGCCGGCTTAGACAAGGCTTTTGACAATATCCTGAACCGCACTCCTGCTGCATATTCTATTCAAGACTCTGAAGTAGAAGCATCAGTCATCAGGGAAAACGACCCGGACTTTTTAAGAAATATTCTCAAAAACAGTGACTCTCCAATGGCATGGTCATTTCTGTCCGCGGACGAGAGAGCAGCCGAAACTCCGCCGGCCATTAAAATAGTTGGCGTAGTAAAAGGAAGTGCTAAATCTCAATCCATTTTTAGCGGATATGGGGCTTATCAGATTGTAGGCGGTTGTTTTGCTCAGAAAGAAAACGCCGAACACTTTGTAAGTCGGCTGAGGAAAAGAGGGTATTCAGCTGCAATCACAGGCATGCGCCATAATTTGCACGTTGTTGCCTACGGCACTTATGAGAAAAGAACGGACGCCTTGAAAATGCTGCGAATTATACAGTCTGAGGAGAATAGTCAGGCATGGCTACTCAAGAATTAGGCGGTTTTCTTTCCAATACAGCAGACAATATCACTACCTTTGCCCTGAAATTAAAATCCAGGATATGAAGGGGAAAACTCCGTTACAAAGCAGGGCTATCAAAACCGAAATCGTATTGCCCAACGATACCAACGTTTTGAATAATTTAAGGGGAGGCAGGCTACTTCACTGGATAGACATCGCTGCTGCAATCGCCGCACACCGCCACAGTAACCGTGTAGTTGTAACCGCGGCTGTAAACAACGTTGCCTTCGATCATCCTATCAGATTAGGTGACATCGTTACCTTCGAAGCTGAATTATCAAGGGCATTTACTTCTTCAATGGAGGTTTTTGTAGATGTATACGTTGAGGACGACTCCTCTGATGAGCGGCGTTTGACAAATTCAGCGATATACACCTTCGTTGCTGTTGACCAAAGAGGCAAACCGATTGAGGTGCCACCGATTATTCCCGAAACTGAGAAACAACAAGAGCGATATGATGGTGCCCTTCGAAGACGCCAATTAAGTCTGATTCTTTCAGGAAAGATAAAACCTGATGATGCCACAGAATTGAAGGCACTCTTCGTGTAGTGATTGAATAAATATTCGTTTATACTTAACAATATGAGAATCAATAACAAGCTTCAAATTCGATTAATATTTTTATTAGCGGCATTGACAGTTTCGATTATTTCCTGCACCAATGATACTCAACAGGATTACACCGACTCAGTAAATTGGAAGGAAAGAAGTATAAACCCGAAAATAGAATTCCCTCCTTTACAAGGTAGCACATATCTCAGCATCTATTCTCAGATTTACAGCCAATCTGAAAAAAAGACACATAATTTGACTGCAACGATTAGTATGAGGAATACTAACTTGCTTGACACCATTTATCTCAAACAAGCGTCATATTATAACACTGAAGGACAATTGATTCGCAACTACTTGAACAATCCGATTTTTATCAGACCGATGGAGACAGTTGAATTAGTCATCGAAGAAGTCGATGATGCCGGCGGTACAGGTGGAAATTTTCTATTTGACTGGATTATTGATTCGACCGCGAATGAACCACTATTTGAAGGCGTCATGATTTCAACATATGGGCAACAAGGATTGTCATTTACAACAACAGGTAAGCGAATTAAGTGAGTATGGGTGCTGAAATCATCGCAAAAATTTTATTTCTAATTGCGGTTCTGGACCCGATAGGTTCAGTTCCTGTCTATCTTGAAGCAACCAAACATCTGGATCAGAAGCACAAGAAAAAAGTGGCCATACAAGCTTCTTTTGTTGCATTTCTGATTTTACTTTTTTTTATCGTTGTAGGTCAGTTCATACTTGAAACGATGGAGGTAACTCTGGTGGCCTTTCAGATTTCAGGGGGCCTTATACTCTTTCTTTTCGCCCTAACAATGATTTTTGGTGAGGGTAAACCTGCATCTGAAAAACATTTAATCAATGATTACCGACATGTCACGATTTTTCCCGTGGCTATTCCCTCAATCGCCTCACCTGGAGCAATTATGGCTGTCGTTTTGGTGACTGATAATCATTTGTACAGTTTGCAGGAACAGGCTATTACCACCTTACTCGTAGTGGTTGTGATTCTATTGACGATGGCTTTACTACTTGGGGCAAATTTGGTTCAAAAAAGGATTGGAGACTACGGAATCACCGTAATAAGTAAAATCATGGGGTTGATTCTTGCATCATACGCAGTTCAAAGTATTCTCAGTGGATTGAAGGAGTTTTTCACTACCGCCTAAATTCCTACCCCGCCAATTCATAGGCCTCTTTAAGCCAAGATTTCAACTCATTATCGACCTGGTTCACATTTTCCAATTTCACTCTGTGTGTGCACATAGTACCAAAGGGTCCGGAGTTTTCAAGTCTGTCAGTTAAAGGCTTACCGGGAAGTTTTAAACCGAGGTCAATTCTGCTTTTTGTAGCAGGATTCACCAGGGCGAATTGCCTTTTTCGTATGATACTAACAGAAGTCTTCTTTGGAGTAACTGTGACATCAGTGCCAAATTTTTCAACTTCCTTTAGAATTGCCTCATAAATCGGGTAGAGTAC
>JAYMFU010058777.1:0-12234 GCA_036784835.1 Phaeophila floridearum
ACATTGCTGAGCAGATCAAGGGTTCTGGCGAGATTGAGCTGGGTTTCGACGCCGTGTCGAATTTCGTCTTCCAGATCTATAGATTTCGTCGTCAGACTTCGCGCGCCTTCCACAACCTGGCGCTCAAGGTCTCGACTCTGCTTGTGAAAAGCGATGTGAGCCTGCACCCGGGATTTTACGATTTGCGGAACCACGGGCTTTGTCAGATAGTCGACGGCGCCGACTTCAAATCCTTTCGTTTCGTCGAAGACTTCGCCTTTAGTGGTTACGAAAATCACCGGTATACTGCTCGTCTGGGCGTCCGCTTTCAACGAGCTGCATACCTGATACCCGTCGATGCCGGGCATCATAATATCCAGCAGGATCAAATCCGGCGGCTCTATAGAAAACGCGACCTGCAGGGCCTGTTCGCCGTTTAAGGCCGCCTTGATTCGGTACTGATCGCCGAGAATCCCTTCCAGAATTTGAATATTCTCCGGAACGTCGTCGACGATCAGCAACAGATCTTGATTCTGAGAAGGATCAACCGACATCGGCTCCTCCCGCACGATGCAATTCTTCGAAGTGCATCTGCATTCGCAAGATTGTCGACTGCGCCGCCTGGAAATCGTACTTGCGTAAGGTGAGTCGAGCGGAAGTGTATTCGTCCTCCAGGCCAAATTTTCGCAAGGACCCGCCTATTTCGTCCAAAATGGAAAGCGCTCGTGTTTCCCGGGAATGAACCAACGAGACCAGTATCTTTAGCCGTTCGCGCAGCGTATTCAACGGCAGCAGTTCGGCGACTATCTGAGAGTCGGACGAGCGCTGAAGCCGACCCGCAAGGCCGGAACGAATGGAATCGATGGTTTTACGGTGCAGCCTGGAAAAGACCTTTCGCCGACCTGCAATCGTTGCGGAGTTAGCTGATCGCAGACTGTCTTCCAATTGCGCCGCGGCCTGCATCAACGCCATTGCGCTCAAATTACCAGCCGCACCCTGCAGGCTGTGCAAAAGGGAATTCGCAGCTTCGATCTGTCCACGCGCGATCGCCTGCTCGACCTCATCGCTCGTATTCGCAAAGCTATCCGCGAATTCAAGCAAGAGCGTCTGATAGCTCTCCAGATTTCCTCCCAGACGCGCGAGCCCTGATTTAATATCAATATGCTCTAAGGCGGGCATAGTAGCGCTGGCGAACGCCGGCCGCGAATTTGCATCCACGTTTTTCGTCTCGATGGAGCCGCCAGCGTATCTCGCGATAGTCTGGATTAATATCGCCGGGTCGATCGGCTTCGTAACATAATCGTTCATTCCGCATTCCAGCGCTCTATTCCGATCTCCCTGCATTGCGGTCGCCGTCATGGCGATAATCGGAAGCGATCTGATCCGCTCCGGCCCGGAACGAATCCGTCGGGTCGCCTCGTATCCATCCATCACAGGCATTTGTACATCCATCAGGATTACGTCGAATTCGTCACGCTGCAACATCTCAAGCGCGACCTTGCCGTTCTCCGCGGTAGTGATGGCGGCCTGCTGCGCGGTTAAAATTTCCAACGCCACCTGCTGATTGATCGCATTGTCTTCGACCAGCAGAATTCTATTTCCCGCGATCGCGGATTGGGAAGAAGCCCCGATAGAATGCGTGCGACTCCGTAAATCAATATCTGCGTCGTGCGTAATGTTAATTCCCTGAACGCATTGCAGGATCGTTTCGAACAGGACTGATTGCTGAACAGGTTTGATTAAGAAGCCGTTAATGTGCGGATCCTGTAATGCTTTGCGACGTACGGTTTCGTTGCTATAAGCTGTAATCAGAATTACTTCAGGTTGCATTCCCGCCGTGGACAGATTTTTGATTTTTCGGGCGGCCTGAAACCCGTCCATGCGGGGCATCTTCCAATCGATCAAAACGATATCGAATGGATCGTTTCCGGATTTGTCTAATCGTTGTATGCCAGCCGGGCCTGAATTCGCCGTTTCCACTCTGAAATTGAACGAGGAGAGCATGCTTTGCAACACGCGCCGCGACGAATCTGAATCATCGACGACCAGGATTTTTAGATCACGCAAATCCGGCAGATTTTGCATCTGGTCCGGCTTTGCCGAAACCAGCTCAAAGCGGGCCGTAAAATTAAAAGTGCTACCTTTGTTCAGTTCGCTTTCGACCCAGATTTCTCCGCCGAATAACGAAACGATTTTTTTACAGATCGACAGGCCAAGCCCCGTTCCGCCGTATTTACACGTTGTTGAGGCGTCCGCCTGGGAAAAGGCTTCGAATAAACCCTCCACTTGCTCGTCCGTCAGCCCGATCCCGGTGTCGGAAACCGAGAATTTCAGATTAATATCCTGTTCCGCTTTACTCAGCAAATCGACGGATACGATTACTTCTCCGCTTTCCGTGAACTTAATGGCGTTGCTGACCAAATTCACAAGCACCTGGGTGAGGCGCAGCGGATCTCCGGTCAGGCGGTCCGGCATCGCCGGAGGCATAAAAAACGCCAGCTCCAGTCCTTTTTCTTCGGCTTTCACCGCGACGATATCCGACAGATTCTGAAATATTTCCCGGAGTGAAAACTCTACGGATTCGATTTCAAGTTTACCGGCTTCGATTTTCGAAAAATCAAGTATATCGTTAATAATGCCCAGCAAGGAGTTTGCGGAGATCTGAATTTTATTCAGATAATCTCTTTGTTTTTCGGATAACTCCGTATTTAAGGCCAGATGGGTCATGCCCAAAACCGCGTTCATGGGCGTGCGAATCTCATGACTCATATTCGCCAGAAAATTCCCTTTCGCGTGATTGGCCGCGTCGGCGTCCTGTTTCGCGCGCAATAATTTCGCTTCGATCGCGGTTCGCGCGGACACATCCAGCACCGAACCGATTAATCCGACCGCGCGACCGTCTCTGAGTTGAGTTTTCGCGTGTAAGCTTACGTGCACGTACTCGCCCGTTCGGGCGTGTTTGTGCCGCAATTCCAGCTCGAAGACCCGGGGAGCATCCTCGAGTTGAGCGAGAATATTCTCCAGCTTCGGGCGATCTTCGGGGTGCAACGACTCCAGATACTCGTCAAGGCCCGGCTCGTCAGATTCCCGGTCCCGACCAAAGATATCGAAAGTCTCGTCGGACCAATGGGTTCCTCCGGTCTTAAGATTAATCTCCCACGTACCCAGGCGGGCGATCCTTTGCGTTTCGCGCAAACGACTTTCGCCGGCGCGAATCGCGGCCTCGGCCCACTGCCGTTTCATTGCGTACGCAAGTTGGTCCGAGACCTCCTCTTCAAGTAAGGCCATCCGGGTGGCGTCAGGTTTTTCCTCCCCGGAAAAAAAGAACTGCAACACCGCAGAGCCGACGTTCTCAATGCGGATGACGAAACTAAAAACTCCGTAGTTTCGCATTTCGCAGTCGGCGAAAACTCGATTATAATTCGGCTCAGTGGACAGATCTTCGATCAACGCCGGGCATTCACCGGCCAGAACGGGATCGGAAAACCCCAGGGCCTCCGCGTCTGATAAAGCTTTTATGATCGTGTTCAGAGCTATGAATGCCTGAGGGTTCGCGTAGTGCCAGACGGGCGCGAAAGTCTCCTCGGATGTAATCAGGTGAGTGCGCGCTACCGGCCAGCCCGTATAACTCAGAATATGCTCTATCGCGTTTCGTAATAAGGCCTCCGGAGTTCGAGTTGAATTGACTCCGATTACGATTTCTTTGAGAAAGCTGGCCTGTCTTTCGCGCGTGCGCAGGCGGTCGTTGAGTCTTTCCAGAGCCTCGGTGCGCTGCAGGACGCGGCTTTCCAGTTCCACGTTCAGCCGCTTCGCGTCGATTTCCGATTTTTTTAGACTGGAAACGTCCCGGGCGAATACGGCGATGCGCGTGATCCGATTGCCTTCCCGTATCGGATTCACGGAGACTTCAAAATATAGATCCTCTCCGTCTGATTTCGTATGCAGGTTGCGACGCGCACGTTTTCCGGCCAGCGCCTGATTCATGTCGGCGATCATCGCCTCGGCGAGCCGCGCATCCTGCTCGCGGAGCAGCTCCGGTAAATTTTTCCCCTTCTGGAGCTCAACGCCGAACACTTCGCGAAACATTGATTTGCATGCGTCGTTGAAAACTTCCAATTGCATGGCGGAATTCAAGAGCCAGACCGCCGCGTCCGTATGCTGGACAAGCATTCGGATCTCGGCCGCATTGCGCGCGGCGAGATCCTCGGCCTCTTTGCGGGCATTCAGATCCAGAACGATCGCCACCGCGTACAGCACTTCGCCGGTCGCGGCTCGCACAAGCGAAACGTGCAGCCCGGCCCAGGTCAGTCGGCCGGACTTCGTAACATAACGTTTCTCCATATCATACGAATTTATTTCGCCGGCGTTCAGGCGCTCGAAGTGAGCCAGGTCGATTTCCGCGTCCGGGGGATAAGTGAAATCGGCGAAGTGCATCTCGCACAACTCTTCGGGAGCGTACTCAAGCATGCGCGCCATGGCGTTGTTCACCATGAGCGGTCGGCCCTCAAGGCTGACCATGGCGATGCCGACCGCGGCGTTTTCCACGATCGCGTCCAATTTGGCGAGACTCGCCGCCTGCTGAAACTCGGCGGTTTTTTGCGCGGAAATGATTTCGGCGACCAGGATGACGCCGCCGATTTGACCTGAGGTGGAAAACCAGGGGCGCACTTCCCAGGTCAGCCAGTCCCGCCCTCCGCCGATTTTTTCGACTTCTTTTTCGGCGCAATTGCTATTCTCGCCGGCCAGGCCTTTTGCGAAGTGCTTTTGCAATTCCTCCGATCGATACGGGAAGCTGGAGGAAAATGACTCGCCCCGCAACTCGGGTTGTCCGCCTCCAAATTCAGTTGCGTAGGAGTCGCTGTAGGCCAGAAGTTTCAGTTCCCGGTCCAGCATGGCCACGGACCGGGGAAAATAGCGAATCATGCTGCGTAGATTTTTATGCGCGTCGATCGCTTCCGTCCGCGCTTGTTCCAGCAATTCGTTCTGATCTTTCAACTCCGTGTTGACCGAACGCAGCTTCTCGGTGCGTGCGCGCACTTTTTCTCGCAGGCCGGCACGATTCTGCCTGAGAGACTGAACCAGTTTTTTCTGCTCCGTTATGTCGCGCCACAGGGATCGACTGGCGACAATTTCGCCGGCCTCGTTTCGGATCGCGGTGACGTTTAAGCTGACATCCAGCGTGCTGCCGTCTTTTCGCTGGAGGATCAGCTCCGCGTTGCGAACCTCGCCGGTTTCCGCGAAGGCGCGAAAGGCTTTTTCGGCATCCCGCAGACAATCGGGATGATACAATTCCAGAATGGATCGTCCGATGATTTCGCTTTTGTCGTAACCCAGAACGCTGGCAGTCGTCTCGTTGCAGGTTTTCACGCGGCCTGTCGCCGCGTCCACGCTGACAAAAAGATCCGGAGAATATTCAACGACGGATCTATAAAAATCGGCCGAATTCTCCTGCGATTCAGCGGCGTTGCCGCCCTGCGCGATCAGATAGACCTGATTGTCGCGTTCGCGAGTGAACTGGCCGTCGAGTTGCGCGTAAGAAGCGCCCGCCGTGCGAATTCGAAAGCGACCGAATTCAGTGACTCCAACCGCAAGACCCGCGACAAGTCGACTGATCGCCTCGACATCCTCGTGATGTAGATGATCGTAAAACGTACGCGAAGACGCGACAGCCTGCTGACCCAGTACATCGCGCAGGCTCGCGCCTAAAAGCAAACAAACGCCCTGTGCATTCAGGATCGCGTAATGCAAGGCGCTTCGCACAATCGGCGAAGCTGGACGCGCTTCCAATCCATGCCGCTCTTGTAGGTTAGAATCCTCCATCCGTTGCACATCGGCAGGTTTTATGCCGGCAGCTAATACTAACACCAAGCGAACAATCCAGCCACACTCTAATCGATCCACACCTTCCGGGCGGATTTAAAGCAAGATATATTTAGAAATAAAAAGATAAATTTTGATTAGAAGAATTTCGGCGAAAGAAGCGGGCTTGCGCGCGTCCGTTGCGAGGCGCATTAAAGGTACTAAACTGTTTTTATGTTAAAGCTTGCCGCCGACAATCTTTGCCGCGATCGACGCACTTTCGAGCGTCAGGAACGGCGAAATCAATGAGGCTGAAGCCAGCCTTGACGCAATTCTTAAAAAACCGGGCACGGTACGGGGTCAATACTGACCGCAATTGGTGGGATCGACGGCTTATGTCTGGCATAAAAAATGCCGTCCGAAGCCAAAAAATGCGCGAAGACCATTCTTGAAATATTTCAGCTGGATGCCCCTATTATTGAGTGAAGTCTATAGACAAGCTTATCCGTCCGTATTTCATTTGCCCCTGAAGCACCTCAGAGTCTCTTTATGCGCATCAATGAAAATGAAATTCTTTTCGATCAACCGCAAGCATTCCTCAGCTTCATTTATGAACTGGAGTTGATCGGCCTGGTTCAGCTGAGCAGGCCGGTGGAAGATCTTTCGGGCAAAGTCATGATTCGGGAAAAAATTCTCGTTCGCCAGTCCATGCTGCAGCGAATCGGGGAATCGACGGACCAATTTAAGTTGCCGATCGCGCTTGAGATTACTGAGGAAATCATCAAAAGAATCCGACATAATCTAACCGAGGCGATAGTAAAGCAAATTGATCGCCCGGAGCACGTCTTTCTAAATCGTCTCTACTCGGATCTTAAAAAAAATTACCGTCCGATCATTTTGCATGCGTTTCGCAGTCGCACTCTGGCATTGCTCGGATATCAAATTGCCAGAGAGAAACCGGATCTGTTTACGAATCTCTCGGTACTCGGGCTGCTATGCCTGGGCATTGTCATACAGAAGGACTACCAGATCCCGCTGGTCCACCGGCATGCGTTTCTGGCGGGGTTTTGTTGCCAGTTGGGCCTCGCGGATACTGACGAATGGCGCAAGGCCCCAAAAGACGATGAAGAACGGCGGCGACTGCTGGAACGCGCGGCGGCCTACCTGGATCGAATGCACTTCGTGCAGGGTCTCGGAACAGTTCTGCGTAGCTCCTTTTTTTCCGTTGGGTCGCCCGAAGTGATCGATCAGAAATTTAGCGGCCTCTTAGAAGATTTTGAAACGGGAGCGGTCGAGGAACAGGCGCCAGCGCCGCAAGCAGACGCGGAAGAAGAGCCGACGCCAACACCGGAGATAGTCGATAACGCGGCGGTGCCGATCTTAATCGGCACGGTCCGCATCGCCCGCTTCGCCCAGGACTTGATCAACAGTCCGACTGCGCAGGTGAACTCAGCGCGCGAGTTGGTGCAGGGCCTCGCATACAATACCGCGAAGGGTTATTTCGAAAAGACTCTGGTGATCGGTTCGTTGGGGCGGTTCAGAGAATACGAGGCGGATATTAAACATCTGGCCGCTCTGGCGCAAGTCGAAGGCGGCTGTATTCACGGCGGTCGCTACGCGTGGGCGTATCCCAAACCGCGAGCGACCCAGGTACTGTGCAGCGAAAATTTATTCGCCTGTCCGCATATCAAAACCGCCTGGACCTTTCATCTCGTTGCGCCACAGAGGGCGTACGGTCGCATCGGCCGAAATCTGCCCGCCGGCACATACCACAAATGCGCGCTCGAAGAAGATTTGCCGCCGTCGCCGTCCATAAAACCGCAAACGAAAAAGACCTCAAAACTGGATCTGGAATCAGAAACGGATGCACAAGTCGAAACTTCGCTCGCAGCCGGCGTACACCACGATGATACAACCAACACTCAGGCGACCGAAACTCACACCGATTCGGAGCCTGAATGAAGCCGGGCGAAATGCGAATGTCCCGGGACTTAACAAGCCGCAATCAGAGGCGAACTGTGACGGTGCTGCTGGCGGTCAGCCTTTCTCTGGCGGCCTTCGTGTTCGCGATTTATAATTTCTATGAAACCCGGGATCGGATTCTCATTCGGCAACAAGCGGCGCTGGTGCAGGAAGCGACTCTGTTCAGGGAGCATGTGCAAAAACTGGCGGCGGACTCTCAAATTCTGGCCGATATCGTCAGCGACTCCAGCGAACCGATCGTACCGGGCGGCGCCCTCGAACGCCGGCTACTGGCCTTCGCACGACGACGCGAAGTATATAATCAGGCGCGCCTGCTGAATCAAGACGGTCGCGAAGTCGTACGCATCAACTTGCAAACAGATGGTCTGTCGCAAATACCAGCTCGCGAGCTCCAGAACAAAAGCGGTCGAAACTATTTCAGCGAAACGATGCGAATGAAGGGGGGCGTGCGCATCTCGCGTATCGCCTGGAATAAAGAAAACGGCGTTATTCAAGTTCCCCGGGTCCCGGTCATTCGATTTTCTTCGCCGGTCATACGGAATGGCCGTAGCGCGGGTGTGATCGTTTTGAACTATGATGTGAAGGCTTTGACAACGCGCCTGGCCGCGATCCAGAGTAAGTTCGCCGGACGAGTGTACGTCGTCAATGACGGGGGGCGCGTGCTGTTAAATGATCCGGATCAGGATAACGCCCTCGAACGCGAGCGCGTCGCCGCGCTGGAAAAAATGGTCGCGATCCCCCGGGAAGAGCGATCCGTACGCCGCCTGCGGAGTGGAACCAAACTCGCGATTTACGCTCCGATTCACCTCGACCGCTCGACGCCCCAATCCTGGAGACAGATCGAACACTGGAATCTGGTATTCGTTCCGGACGCGATTATATGGTCGATCTATAGCCTCATCGGCCTGGCTCTGACTTCGCTCGCCTTCTTGCTGTCTTTAGTCTTCGCGCTGAAATGGTTAAGCGCGCTGCGCGCCGCGGATAAGGCCGCATTGGAAGCCCGCAAAGAAGAACACGAGCGCCTGGCGGATCGGAAGAGAGAACTGGAAGCCGCGAACGGCGGGCTCCGTCGAATGGAGCGCCGCTCGCGAATATTGCGCGAAGTCGCCTCCGCGGCGAACGCCGCCAGGCATGTGAACGAAGCCTACGAACGGGCCATGCGAGTTATCGCCACGGAATTCGCATGGCCCATCGGCCATGTCTACGTTATCGAAGGCGCGGAACAAAAGCTGACTTCTTCGGGAATCTATTATTTCAAGAACCCTGAAACCGGCGCCGAATTTCGTACGATTACGGACAAATCAGATTTTTCGATCGGGATCGGCCTGCCCGGGCGCGTCTATCAGGACCGCCGGGCGGCCTGGACGCCTCATATCACCCGGGATGAAAGATTTCCCCGCGCGGCGAGGCTCGAAAAAACGAACTGCATGCGGTCCGGATTCGCCTTCCCGATCTTCGTTCAGGATCGGGTCGAAGCGGTCATGGAGTTTTTTACACCGGAAGAACGCGAAGCGGAACCCGAGCTCCTGGATCTGACCGACGAAATCGGGCAAGAGCTGGGATATACCGTTCTGCGAAAACGAATCGAAGCGAGTCTGATCTCCAGCGAACAAATCTTACAGGAAACCCAGGAGATCGCCGGTCTGGGTACCTGGGAGTTTTTTCCGGAAAGCTCGCGAGTTGAGTGGTCCGCCCAGACCTTTCGTTTGCTGGGATTTCCCGCAGGTACAACGGAAGTGCCGGAGTACGAAGAGCATATCCAGACCGTGCATCCCGACGACCGCCCGATCCTGATTTCGCGCCTGGACGATCTCGCTAAAACCGGTCGGCCGTACGATCTGGTGATTCGTTATACTACTTTTGACGGGCGTAGAATTTGGGCTAATGTGCACGGCCGGGCGGTTTACGAAAACGGAACGATCAAGAAGTTGCGGGGCGCGATTCAGGATATCACGCCGTTGAAGGCCGTCGAAGAAGAGTTACGGAAAGCGAAAGTCGTCGCCGAGGATGCCAACCGCGCGAAAGACGATTTCCTGGCGAATATCAGTCACGAAATTCGCACGCCGCTGAACGCGATTCTGGGGATGGCGTACCTCGCCTCGAAAACGGAGCTTGACGCGCGGCAGCGTCAGTATTTGGAGAAAATTCAGGTCTCGGGCTCCGCGCTGCTCGGTATTATCAACGACGTATTAGATTTTTCAAAGATCGAAGCGGGCATGATGGAACTGGAACGCGCCGAGTTCAGCCTTTCCGAAGTGCTCTCGAACGTTTCCAGCATTCTGGCCATCAAAGCGGAAGAAAAAAATATCGAACTCGCCTTTTTCTCAGACCCGGATGTTCCCGATCGCTTGTTCGGAGACGCCCTGCGTCTGGGCCAGGTTTTTATAAATCTGGTCGGCAATGCCCTGAAGTTCACCGATCGAGGCAGCGTGATACTTTCCGTATCCACGATCGAAAACGATGGTAATCACGCGACGCTTCGGTTTTCGGTTCAGGACACGGGCATCGGCATGCGTGAATCTGAGTTATCCCAGCTCTTCCAACCATTTTCGCAGGCCGACGCGTCGACGACCAGAAAATTCGGCGGTACCGGGCTGGGGCTCGCGATCTCGCAAAGGATCGTTTCGCTGATGGGCGGCAAAATCGCCGCGGAAAGCGTTTTAGGCGCGGGCAGTACCTTTAATTTTACAGGCGTATTCGGTCTGGTCGGCGATATCCAACCGAGAGTCGTGCCGGCCAGTCTTTCAAAATTAAGAGTACTGGTGGTCGACGACAGTGCCGCCGCGCGGGATCTGCTTTCGGATATGTTGCGTACGTTTACCTTCGTCGTGAGCGTCGCCGAAAACGGATCCAGGGCTCTTGAAGAAGCGCTCGCCGCCGATGCCGGCGACAGATACGATCTGATTCTGATGGACTGGAAGATGCCGGATCTGGACGGCATCACAGTCGCCAACCGGATCAAGCACACTCTCGGCGAGCAGGCGCCCGCGATTGTCATGGTAACCGCCTTCAGCGCCGAACAGGTGCAGGTCCAGGCACGTACGAATCAAGCTGATATCGACGGTTTTTTAAGCAAGCCGGTCCAGCAGTCCGTTTTGTTTGAAACCATCTTACACTGTTTCGGAGTCGAAACCGAGCCTGAACCACCGAGAATTTCATCGATGTCTCAATCCGCCGGCGAAGACTCAACTATCAATCTTCAGGGCGCGCGAATCCTGCTCGTAGAAGATAACGAACTGAATCTACAGGTAGCTTCTGAAATCCTCGCGGCGGAAGGCGTTCGAATCACTCCGGCCCGCAATGGGCGCGAAGCCGTCGACATCATCGCGATTAATCCAGACTTTGACGCTGTTCTCATGGATGTTCAAATGCCCG
Source organism: Phaeophila floridearum (assembly GCA_036784835.1). Classification (NCBI taxonomy): domain Eukaryota; kingdom Viridiplantae; phylum Chlorophyta; class Ulvophyceae; order Ulvales; family Phaeophilaceae; genus Phaeophila; species Phaeophila floridearum. The sequence continues at coordinate 11,137 of JAYMFU010058777.1, forward strand.
TACTGGACGGCTACAGCGCGACAAAAATATTGCGTGCGACCAGAGCCGGACAGGAACTGCCCATCATCGCGATGACAGCAACGGCAATGAACGATGACATTGACCGGGCTCTGGAATCCGGCATGGATGCCCATGTGGCGAAACCGATCAATCCGGGCCGCTTATTGCAAACTATATCGCGCTTCATAAAACACGGTCGCGGGGCCGCCGGGCTAATCGAAGAAGCGCCTCCTGCCGTATCCCGGGAGGCGGATGCCATATTACCGGGCATTCTAATAAACGACGCGCTCGATCGCCTGCAGGGTAACAGAGAAACCCTGTATCGCATGCTGGCGCAGTTCGCCGTTGACTTTAATGACTACGATCGTAAGCTTCACGCGGCGATCGCCGCTGAGGACTGGGGAACGGCAACGAGTCTGGCGCATTCCATCAGGGGCGTTGCGGCTAATTTGAGCATGCGAAAACTCGCAGACGCGGGACAGGATCTGGAAGCAGTTCTGCGTACGGATCGCGCTGTTAACGATCGCGTCGCAGCCGTTGTCGAACCGCTTGAAAAGGTACGGATATCCCTGGCCGAGGTGCTCGCCTCCATCTCTACAATTCCCTCTCCGGGTCTGAATCACATATCTCATGAGACCGACGCCCCGGGTGATATTTCTAAAATAGACGTCTCGCGTTTGATGGTCCTGGCAAATGGATTCGACACGGAGGCGCTGAAAGAACTGGAACGCAATCGGGCTGGCTTTCTCCAGGCGAACCTTGGTGCCGCTTATGAGAAATTGCATCAAAAACTAAATGAATACGATTTCGACGGTGCCAGCCAGATGTTGCACGACTTACAGGTTCTCGCTGAATAATTATGGAAAATCTCAAACACTGTGTTTTGATCGTCGATGACGAGGTTACCAATCTCTCGGTTCTGGACACCATTCTGAGTCCGCTCTACCGGGTACGCGCGGCCAGGGACGGTAAATCCGCGCTGACGATCGCGAGAGAGCAAAAACCCGACGCGGTTTTGCTCGATGTAATGATGCCCGAGATGGATGGATATGAAGTCTGCCGACGACTCAGGCTGGAACCGGAATGCGCCGCGATTCC
>JAYMFU010058887.1:0-12233 GCA_036784835.1 Phaeophila floridearum
GACTCCGCCGATGCGAAAGCGGTAGTCCGGGACAATCCGAATTACCAGGAGTTGGCGCTCACTCAAATCCGGGCGAATCCGAAACAACCCCGCAAGCATTTCGACGAGAAGGACATCAAGGAACTTGCGAAGACTCTACACACCGTCGGCCTGATCGAGCCGGTCGTCGTTCGCAAGATCGGCGACCATTACCAGCTCATCTCCGGAGAACGACGCTTTCGCGCCGCGGGCATCGCCGGCTTCAAGAGAATCCCCGCCGTGATCAAACAGGTCAACGACGTGCAGGCTCTGGAGATGGGCATCATCGAAAATATCCAGCGCGAAGAACTGGGTCCGGTTGAAGAGGCGCGCGCTTACGAGTACTGGATGCAGGAGACCGGACGCAAGGCCAGCGATCTCGCGGACAAAGTCGGCAAAGATCGCACCACGATTACAAATCTAATCCGCCTGCTCAAACTACCCGCCGAAGTTCTGGAGCTGGTCGAAAAACGTATGCTATCGCCGGGTCAGGCGCGACCCTTATTGGGAATCGGCGACCGCAAAGTGCTGGGACAGCTCGCTGTCAAGATCGCCCGGGAAGGCTGGACCGCGCGCAAAGTGGAAGAAGAGATTTCGCGGCTGACCGACGGGCCGCAGAAGGCGAAGACCGGCAAGAGTCGCGACCCGAATATCAAACACTTAGAGGATCGCCTGCGCACGAAATTCACGACCCGCGTGCAGATCACACACAAGAAAACCGGCGCCGGCAAAATCTCGATCGCCTACGCGAGCCTGGAAGATCTCGAGCGGCTGATCGAGCTGTGGAAAGTTAAATAGACCGACTCGCTTATTCGCGAATGTGCTCGTGGTTCTCGAGATGCTCGCTGCAGTATTCGTGATCCGCACAATCGACGCAAAAGCGAAAATCCATCTGGGGATCTTCGCGCTCCGTTACACCGCAGACCGCGCAGCGATGAATGGTAACGCCCGCGTGTTGCGCTTCATACGTCGCCTTCCGCACCCGCTGCTCTCCGCGCCTGGCCATACCCCGAAAGGCTTCCGGTCCAAAGAAAACGAACCAGCTCGCCATGCCGAAGAGCGGGCTCCACAACGGAAGCAGACTGCCGCTACGGCTGATATCGACCACCGCGAAGACGCCCATGACTCCGAAGATTAGAAGCGCGAGCCATTTCAACTTCACCGGAATAATGAAATACAGCAGAATCGTGTGCTCCGGGTTGCGATAGCACACCGCCGCCAGAATCACCAGATCCAGAAAATACGGATCGACTCCCACTCCGAATAAATAATCGCCGAGCAAATGCCCGACGACGATCGTTAAGATCGCGAAGAATATATAAGCATTGAAGGTCGTCGTGCCGACTTCCGCTTCGAGCCAGGACGAAAACATCCAGAAGATATAAACCAGCAGCAGCAGCCAGAACGCGCCGCCCAGAGTCGGCCCGCCGGACGCCATGTTGAACGGAAACAAAAACAGCTGCCACACTTCTCCCCGTTCGAAGAGGCCCGCGAAACTCAGCCTGCCGAAGGTAGGATCGATGAACTGCGCGTAGGTCGAAACCGCCGCGATCAAAATCGTAATATAGATCGTGAGGTTCTCGATCGCGAATCTTCCGATCGTGCGTTCCAGCTTGCGTTTCATCAAATTTTTGCTCCCGGTTGACGCAACGCGGGTCAACCAGTATTTCCGGGAAAGCGATGACAAATGCCAGCATCGTGCTGAGATGTCGTCTTGAGCTCGAACGCTGCATCTTCCGAAACCGTACGTAAACGCGTCGTGATTATCGGCGGCGGTTACGCCGGCCTTTCCGCGGCCATTCTGCTGGGTCGCCAGAGCGATCGCTTCGAAGTCACCCTGATCGATGGCTCCGACGCGTACCTGAGCTCGATCCAGCTCCATCGCACGGTGCACACCCCCCTGTCAAAGCTTCAAATCGATTATCAATCTCTGTCTTCGCGCTACAATTTTAGATTTCGGCGCGAACGCCTGGATTTTGATCGCAGCCTGCTGCCCATGTGGGCCGAGGCGGGAGAATTGCCGACCGCGGACGGCCGCGTGCCTTTCGATTATCTCTGTTTGTGCACCGGGGCCGGCGGAGTGCCGATCGAAGGCGACACGGATCAGGAGCTGATCGGATCGAAGCTCTTGCCGCTGGATTACCTGAAAGAGCACAGCCTCGATGCGATTCTGGCGGAGTATCTCGAAGGTCTGCGGCCGGCCTCTTCCGCCGCTGCGGAGCGGAGCGGCACGACGGACGCGGCCGATTCGAAACCGGATTCGCCCGACCGGACTGCGCGCATCTCGATTGTAGGCGGGGGCGCTACGGGCATCCAGTTTCTCTTCGAACTGGACGAGCATCTGAAGAGTACGGGACGGCCGTACGAGCTGGCCCTGGTCGACCTCGAAGACCGGGTTATGAAAACGCTCTCTTCGGGCTTTCATGACTACGTGGCGAAACGCATGAGAGAACGCGGCATCGCCTATTATCCCGGCGTCCGCTTTCGCCGGCAGGAAGGCGACACCATTGTCGGCGAACGCACAGACGACGCTTCGGAGCTACGGATTGCATCCGGACTGACGCTGCTTTTTCCGGGGGTGCAGGGCCGTCCTTTTCCCATGCGCGCCAATCGCCATGGGCAACTCGAGGTCGCGGGCGCTGCGCTCCGCAACGTCCTGGCCGCCGGAGACTGCGTGCACTTCGACGCGCCGGGTATGAACGCGCCCACCGCTCAGGCGGCCGTGCGCAAGGGCCGGCTGCTGGCCGAAAATATTCAGCGCCTGGAAAATGGAGAGGCTCTGCAGTCCTATAGCTATCCGGAACTCGGATATTTTCTCAGCATGGGTCCCTGGGATGGTATCGGCTGGATGCTGGTGCGCTTCAATGTCCTGACAGGGGTGGCGGCCTTCGCAGTGAAAGAAGCGATCGAAGTCCAGTTTCGACTCTTCCTCGAAGGCATCGATACCTATTTCGCGCTCTAGTACTCCGGCAAACTGGGGTCGATCTCGCGGGCCCAGGCGTTCATGCCGCCCACCACGTCGTGGATGCGCGCAAAGCCCGCCGTCGCCAGAATGTCCGCGGCGCGGGCGCTGCGACCGCCGGCTTTACACACGACGGCGTACTCCGTGTCGCTTTCCAATTCGTTTAAACGAGCCGCAAGCTGGCCGACCGGAATATGAATGATCCCGGGCAAGTGGCCCAACTCCAATTCGTGCCCTTCCCGCACGTCAATGATCCGCAAAGCGCTGCGCGCATCGCCTTCTTGATCGAGTCTGGTTTTCAGTTCGTGCACGCTCATCTGTTGTATTCCGCGCGCGGGTTCGGGGCGAGACGCTGCGGTCCCCAGGTGCGCTGCCCGGATTTCCCGTTGCTCTACGGCGCCTGGCTGCATGGAATCGTCGCCCGCGCGATCAGCTTCGTTGTCATCCGTTGGGACATCGGTTCGGGACGGGTTAACAGCTGGCTGTTGCATTCGCACGCCACTGCCGCACACGACGCAGTCCGGATCTCTGGGAATGCGAAATTCACGCGTCCGCATCGCCAGGGCGTCATACTGCAGCAGTCGCCCTTCCAGCACGCGGCCCATGCCGGCGAGCACTTTGATCGCTTCCGTCGCCTGCAACACTCCGATCATACCCGGTAGAACCCCGAGCACTCCGCCTGCATTGCAGTCCATCGCGACTGCCGCATCCGAATCTCCCGCGCCGTGCAGGCAGACATAGCAGGGCGCGGCATCCGACGGACCGCAGAAAACTGACACGACCCCTTCCGACCGAAAGAGCGCGCCATAGATCAGCGGCTTCTTCGCCGCAACGCAGGTCTGATTCAGTAGCTGACGCGTGCCGATGTGATCGGTGCCGTCCAGGATCAGATCGTATTTGGCAATGCTATCCGCGGCATTATCGGCCGTGAGCCGCAGGGGGCGCCGTTCGATTTCAATTGAGGGGTTCATGGCCGCGAGCCGTTCCGCAGCACACTCGACTTTTAGCCGGCCGACATCGGCGTCCATGTAGAGGATCTGCCGCTGAAGATTGTGTAACTCGACTCGATCGTCGTCGAGCAGTCCGAGTCGCCCGACTCCGGCGGCCGCCAGATACTGCGCAGCCGGCGTCCCGAGTCCCCCCATTCCAACGACCAACACCGAGGCCTGTTTGAGCCGCGACTGCCCGGCCAGGCCGAATTCAGGCAGGGCGATTTGCCGCTGGTACCGGCGCAGTTCCTCTTCGTTCAGTAGCGCCATGATCAACCACGCGCTGCGAATCGTTCTGTATTTCGCAACGCTTTCTCAGATAAACACCATTCGCGCGCAGGGTCTACTCATATCCATGAACGCGCAAAAAAACCCGGCCAGCCCACGCCGAAAATATCGACGCGCGGCAAACCGGGTTTTCGGGATCGAAACGGTCTGAATCAATCAGGCGTTCGCTTTGATCTCCGTGATTAGTTTACCGATCGCGTCCTTCGCGTCGCCCAGATACATCAGGCAGTTATCATAACCGTAGAGCTCGTTGTCGACGCCGGCGTAACCGGGACGCAGACTGCGCTTGATGACGATCGAGGTGCGCGCTTTATCGCAGTTCAGAATCGGCATGCCGTAGATCGGGCTGGCCTTATCGTGGCGGGCTGCAGGATTCGTGACGTCGTTCGCGCCGATGATCAGCGCGATGTCGGTGTTCGCGAAGTCGTCGTTGATCTCGTCCATCTCTTTGAGTTGTTCGTAATCCACGTTCGCTTCGGCGAGCAGTACGTTCATATGTCCGGGCATGCGACCGGCGACGGGGTGAATGGCGTAGCGCACGGTGGTTCCGCGAGCGTTCAATAAATCGGACAACTCGCGCACGACGTGCTGCGCCTGGGCCACGGCCATACCGTAACCGGGCACGATGATTACAGACGACGCGGAGTCGAACATCATCGCCGTTTCTTCTACGCCGACCTGCTTGTAGACGATCTCTTTGGCGTCGCCGCTGGGACCACCCGCCACGTTGCCGAAACCGCCAAGCAGTACGTTCATCAACGAACGGTTCATACTGACGCACATGATCTGCGTGAGAATGATACCCGATGCGCCGACGAGCGCGCCGGTTATGATCAGAACTTTGTTGCCCAGAACGAAACCGGTCGTCGCGGCAGCGATACCCGAGTAAGAGTTCAGCAGCGAAATCACGACGGGCATATCCGCGCCCCCGATCGGAATCACAAGCAGGATGCCCAGAAAGAGCGAGAGTCCGACGGTAATCCACAGAATTGTGCGCGCTTCGGGCGCGGCCATGCCGACGCTTTGAAACAGATTCGCGGAGGTCATGCCGTCCAGGCAGAGCAGCGCGCCGAGCCCGAAAGATACCAGAATCAGAAACGCGTTGAGCGCATGCTGTCCCGGAAACATCACCGCTTTTTCGGTAACGAGACCCTGCAGCTTACCGAAAGCGATCAGCGAACCCGTGAAGGTCACACCGCCGATCAAAACGGATAGAAAGATCGTCGCCGCGGTCTGCAGTTCGTGTACCGGGCTTTTGATAAATTCCGCGCTGGCGATCAGCACCGAAGCCACGCCGCCGAATCCGTTAAAGATCGCGACCATTTGCGGCATACCGGTCATCTCGACTTTGAATGCCAGGGTCGCACCGATCAGCGCGCCGATGATCACGCCGGCGATAATCAATTCGAACGATATGACCTGATTGTTTACCAGCGTCACCACGACCGCCAGAAACATACCCAGAGCCGCCAGGAAATTACCCTGCCGCGCCGTGCGCACTTTGCCCAGGCGTTTGATGCCCAGAATAAAAAGCACCGCGGAGATTAAGTACGCGATGTCGGTAAGTACTTTTGTAGTTTCTAAACTCATATAAATCCGAAACCGCCTTATTTCTTAATGAACATGCGGTGCATGCGATCGGTCACGAGAAAGCCGCCGACCACGTTGATCGTGGCGAAGACCAGCGCGAGAAAACCCAGAATCGAGCTCACCCCCCAGTCATAACCGAGAAACTGAATAAAACCGGAGTCTTCCCCGCCCGCGCTCAAAATCGCGCCGACCATGGTAATACCGGAAATAGCGTTCGCGCCGGACATCAGCGGCGTATGCAGAGTGGGCGGAACCTTGCTGATCAATTCGATTCCGAGAAAGACGGCCAGCACGAAGATGCTGAGTGCTACAATAAAATCCATATCGTTCGTTCTCCTGTTTTCAATCCACCACGCCCGCTCAGGCGAGGAGTTTTTTGGTAGGCTCGTGAATGACCGCGCCGCCGTTCGTAATCAGGGCGCCCTGCACGATTTCGTCTTCGAGGTTCAAATCGATGACCGCTTCTTTCGTGAGGTATTCGATCAGACTCAAAACATTGCGGGAATACAGCTGGCTGGCATGATAAGGGACCAGCGCCGCCAGATTCGTGACACCGATGACCTGGACGCCGTTCACTTCCACGGTTTCGTTCGCTTTCGTCACCGAACAGTTTCCGCCCGATTCGGCGGCCATGTCGACGATCACAGCGCCGGGCTGCATCGCGGCGAGCATGGCGTCGGTAATCAAAAGCGGAGCCTTGCGGCCCGGAACGTTGGCGGTCGTGATCACCGCGTCCGCGTCTTTCAGGTGTTCGGTTAAGATTTCCTGCTGGCGGCGAATGAAATCCTCGGAGGCCTGCTTCGCATAGCCGCCCTTGTCTTCCATTGACTCTTCGCCTGCTTGCTTTTCTTCCTCTTGAGGCGGCTCGATATACCGACCGCCGAGACTGAGCACCTGCTCTTTCACCGCAGGCCGCACGTCGGATACTTCAACGACCGCGCCCAGACGTTTCGCCGTGGCGATAGCCTGTAAACCGGCGACGCCCGCTCCGAGAATCACAACTTTAGCCGGCGAAATGGTACCCGCGGCCGTCATCATCAGCGGAAAGATCTTCTTTAACGCGTCCGCCGCGATCAACGTAGCTTTATAACCAGCCAGGTTGGTCTGCGAACTGAGCACGTCCATGCGCTGCGCTTTCGTAATGCGCGGGATTTGATCCATGGCGATTACGTTTACACCGGCCTTCGCCGCGCGCTCTGCCAGATCGGGATGATTCAGCGGCTGAAAAAAGCCCACGTAGATCGATCCCTGTTTCATTAAATCAATCTCGTGTTTGCCGAGGGTCGGGTGATCGACGGGCCGCTGGACTTTCAGAATGACGTCGCTCTGACTGTAAACGGCGCCCGCGTCCTTCGCGATCTCAGCGCCTTCTTTTTCATATTCGGCGTCGGAAAAACCGGAAGCGAGTCCCGCGCCGCTTTCGATTCTAACAGTATGACCCAGTTTGGTCGTAAGCTTGCCAACGCTTTCGGGAACGATGGCCACGCGCGTTTCGCCTGCTACTATTTCTTTGGGAATTCCAAGGTTCAAATCAGCGTTCTCCTGATTTCACGATTCCGCTCTGTGTTTGCGCTAAGGCTTCGCCGCGAACAGCGTTCGCGAAAACCGTTAAAAACAAACAAACAGCGGTTGAGGTAGGACAGGGTTTGAGACCGAAGCTACCCGGTCAAGTTTGTACCCCGCGCAAGCTTCGGTTTCGCGCGGCGGGATTCGCATTATAGAAGGGCCGCGAGCACTCTGCGCGATTCGCGGCGCATGGCCCTTACCATAAAATATATGCTTTTTCCGCCAGGCGTACGAACCATCCGTACGGAATTGCTGTGCGGCCGTATTCGCCCCATTCGCCGCCGAGCGAGTTCTGCAGAATGAACACGCCGCGCTGATCGTCGTAGCCGACCACCACCAGCGTCTGACTGCCGACTTCCTGACCTGCCGGTACGCGCCATTCGCGCCCCCGGTGATGCACGAAGTTCTCGCTGATCCGCAGACGCAAAATCACGATCGATTCCTGATACAAATGCGCTTTCATCTGATCGATGTCCTGATAGTCCACGCGGCCGTAGCCCCGTACGCGATAGCGCAGAGCGTCTTCCACAGCCAGGCGACCGGGCTGGTAGACATAATCAGCTTCGCGATAGGGCATATACTTTTCATTGGGACATCCAGATTTCTCCAATAAGCGCAAGCTGGCCAGAATGCTGATGGCCTGATTGCGGCCGCGGTTCAGGCGATTGAAAATCGCGGCCGGGGAACAGATATAATCCGCCTGCCCGCGTTTGTGCCGCTGCGCATGACTGAACGCGGCGTATCCCGCGGCCCAGGCCGCGCCGCTGGACTGCGAACCCTGATCGCCCGGCGCCAGCAATCCGGGAATGACATAGCTGCGCGGCAGATCGTCCGGCACTCCGGCGATTACGACGGGTACGTCTTCGTCATATTTCGCCCAGTTGGTTGCGATGGGATGCATTTGCATCTCCCACGGCATCAGCGGCGGCGGCCGATTGCCAGGAAGCAGCTGGCAGCCCGGGATCAGGAAAAAGGCGACAGTCGCGGCCAAAAGCGCCCGAACATATAGAGACCGCGACGCGCCGCGCAACAAATGAGCACGCAGATTCATAAATCTAATTTCGACTGATTTGCGTGCTCAGCCGCTCATTTTACTGACGCTGCCAATCCAACCTGATCCCAACAGAAATCCGATATGCCTTCGAATAGCTCCCCAGCCCCCGAATCAGAATCCTCGCGGGGGAAGGCCGCTCCGCGAAGCGCGGAAATTCCCGGCGATCCAACATCGCGTTCGCCGCGCAATCAGACCCTGCAGCTCACGCCGGACGACCGCGCGCGACTGCAAGCATCTCTGCTACGGAGAACGGATCCCGAAGCGAATCCATTGCCTCCGAATCGTGTGCTCTGCGGGGATTTCTTCGAGAGCGCGGACCTGATCGCGCCGCAGTCTATCGATCTGTTGTTCGTCGATCCGCCCTACAACCTGACCAAACAATTTCATCGCAACGTCTTCCGCCGGCGATCCCTGAGCGCATACGAGGACTGGCTCGAGAGCTGGCTGCCGCGCGTCGTACCGGCTCTGCGCCCCTCCGCTTCGATCTACATCTGCGGCGACTGGCGGTCTTCGAGCGCGATCCACCAGGTCTGCGAAAAGTATTTCATGGTTCGCAATCGCATCACCTTCGAACGCGAAAAGGGACGCGGCGCCCGCCGCGATTGGAAGAACAGCAGCGAAGACATCTGGTTCTGCACGCTGTCTAAAGACTATTTCTTCGACTCCGAAGCGGTTAAGCTCAAGCGTCGCGTCATCGCCCCTTACCGTTTAAACGGAGCGGCCCGCGACTGGGAAGACGAAGCGGACGGCAAATTCCGACTGACGAATTCTTCTAATCTATGGACGGACATCACCGTGCCCTTCTGGTCCATGTCCGAGAATACGCCGCATCCCACGCAGAAGCCCGAGAAACTGCTCGCGAAGATTCTCCTGGCCAGCTCCCGCCCGGGAGATCGCGTATTGGATCCCTTCGCCGGCTCCGGCACCACCGGGGTGGTCGCCAGCAAACTGGGTCGCGAATATCAGATGATCGAAGTGGACGAGGAGTATTGCCTGTATGCATTGCGGCGATTGGAGCTCGCCACAGCCGATTCGCGCATCCAGGGTTACGCCGACGGAGTCTTCTGGGAACGTAACAGCGCGCCCGCCCTGAAAATGCGGCCGCAGGCGTCGCGTCTGGACGCTTGAGCCGTCCGGCGTTATTTTAATGCAATTACAATCAGGCAGGCGAAACTTATGGGCGTTCAAAAACTCGAAGCGGCAGATATCCAGACCGCGCTGAAAAATCTCGACGGCTGGGAAGTCAAAGACGGGAAATTGCACCGCGAATTTCGTTTCGGCGACTTCAAAGCGGCCTTTCGTTTTATGACCCGCGCCGCGGATCGCGCCGAAGAACTCAACCATCATCCGGAATGGTTTAACGTGTACAATAAAGTCGTCGTCGATCTTACGACTCACGACGCGGGCGGCATCAGCGAATATGACTTCCAGCTCGCACGTTCGATGAACGAATACGCGGCCGCCGAAGGCTGATCGAAGCGCACGAGCGAAACCCGCAGCTGCCCGAACTATGCCCGGCCTCGACGAGCGGACAGGCGGTCGATCAGCCTGCCCTGCGGCTGTTATTCAACGGCCTCCGGATCAGCGCGCCGCGGCGCGGGCGAAGATGGCCTCATCGGGAACGATAGCTCCGTCGTAGCCAGTCAGTTCGCGACACTGGCGCCAGAGTGAAGCCACTTCTTCGGCGGAGTTGCGGTTGTTCTCGACGCGAATGATCGGCCGCTCGCGCCGATCGAAAAAGAAACCGCCGCTCTCTTCCGGCCCCAGAACGGGATTCGCGCAGAGCCATAGAATGGTATCGGCGCCCTCTTCCGGAGTGCGCAGAGTCAGCTGCATGATCGCGCGAAAGGTCGGCAGCGAAGACTGAACGGCGGGCGTATCGGCCCAGCCGGGATGCATACCGAAGACGAGCACGCCCCGCGAGCGCCACCAGTCGCTCCAGATCGAGGTCAGCAATAACTCGGCGCGCTTGGTCGCGGCATAGGCCCGGGTCCCGTCGAATGCCCCATTCGCGAATTGCAGATCATCCACGTCCAGATTCGCCAGATACTGTCCGCCCGAAGATACGTTGATCACCCGCGACTGTTCCGCCGCTTCCAGCGACGGCGCGAGCAAATTCGTAAGCAGAAAATAGGCGAGGGTGTTCACGGCGAAGGTCGATTCGATGCCGTCTTCCGTAAGCTGGCGTTCTTTCGGTAAGATGCCCGCGTTATTGACCAGCAGATCGAGTCGCGGTTCCAATTTCAGAAAGTCGTTCGCGAAATCGCGAATTTGCCGCTGACTGGCCAGATCTGCCAGCTTCAAATGCACGTCCTGATTGCCTGTCGCCTGTACGATCGCTTCGCGCGCTTCCGATCCGCGTTCCGCGCTGCGGCAGAGCATATATACCCGCGCTCCGCGAGCGGCGAGTCCAGAGGCGGTGGCGCGACCGAGTCCGGAATTTGCTCCGGTAACGAGCGCGACTTTTCCCGCGAGCGAAACTTCCGTTTCCGAATCTTCCCACAGAGGGCGGCGCAGATAATAGCCGACCCGGTCGTAGCCGAAAAGCACGGTCTTATCGAGAAGATGATCGAGAGTCTGGAAAAGGCGTTTCATATCGGGAGCGAACGAAACCGCGATACCGCGCCCCGCACCGGTCGCCGCCAGGACAAATAAGGCCCCAGGGCGCGCCAGATACTGCCGTGCCTATTCGCGACCGATGCGCCGCGACTGCTCGTAGCGAAAGAAACCGCCGGCCTCTTCGCGTTTCAGGATTTCGGCCTCATCGCCGAAGAGTTCCCGCCGCAAATCGTCCAGACGCGTTTCGCGTTCCGTTCCCGAATAAGATGCGATGATTTCTTTGCGTCGGCTCGTATAAATTTCGCCGTTCGACCAGCGCCGATCGCGCTCTGCGTCCAACGCGCTCCAGCGGTTCAGCGCGGCGGCGTCCATACCCAGAGCCAGGCGAATTTCGCGAAGTTCGAGAGCGCGCTCCTCGGGGCTCAGCTCTTCCAGCTCGGGCTGCACGGCATCGGTGAAGGCGTTCACGAAATTCAGACGGCCTCGATCCAGCGCGCTCTGCGTCTGATCCCCGAAGGCGTCTTCCAGGCTCGTGCGATAGGCGCCCAATTTGTCGCGCAGGGACAGGTCCTGGTTCCCGGCAATCGCCGCGAGAGTGGTCTGGACGCCTTCCATGCGCCGTTCGGACTCCCAGATTTCGTCCGCCGTATGGGCGAAGTGTTCGTAGCGAATTTGCCAGAGCAGCTCGCGGCGCTCTTCCTGACTCATCCGGCCCAAAAGATCGCGACGCGCTTCGATTTCCCGCGCATAACGATAGAGGTTTTCCGAAAGCCCGAAAAATTCCGCGGCTCGATCGGGGAACGCCGCCAGCAGCAGCTCCTGCAGCATATTGACCCAGCCTTCCGGATAGCGCTCCTGCAAATGGGCCATCAGTTCTTCGAGCATGGCCACGCGCATGCGGGTGTGGTCCAGGCGACCGCCGTACTTTTGCCGCAGCAGCACGAGCATCTGCTCGAAGCTGAGCTCGCCCTGCATGTAGATTGCGCCCTCTTCGCCGGTTTCGAAGCTGATGCCGGAAAGAACGTCATCATCGATTTCGCGCACGACCACCGGGCTTTCGGACAGCTCGCGAAACTGGCGCGCGACCGGATCGTCGAGCAGCGCATAGCTGGCAAGCACCAGCGCCGTCGCGGCGATCGCGCTGGTGCTGGCCAGAATCAATATAAGCGTATTACGTTTCACCGGAACGGTCCCTCTATCACCAGAC